>DWMZ01001535.1:0-16147 GCA_018249855.1 Eueides tales michaeli
AGACAAAAATTTTAAAAATTGTAGATTCGTGTTCTATTAGTTATTTTAAGCCCCCCTACATTATTTTTTCATAAATAGATTCAATGTACAGACACGACTTTTTTACTGTTTTATTATAGTATAGATTTTATACATTATTTTATGTAAGTTTATAAGATTATTTGTATAACATATTTCTCTTCTTCGAGTTAGGATCCATAGCCTGATGTTTACAGTCACACGCTTGTACCGATGTAAAACGACAGGCCGCACTAAATGCTTAAAGTTATAATATCAAAAATAAAATGATGAGATGACAAATTAACTTTTGTTGTTTCATAAGAATAATCTAATACAAACCTGTTGAAAATATAAAATATTATTAAAATAATAACAATTATATATAATTCACGATAAGCAATTTATTAAATATATAAGTACATAGTTTTTCTTTAAAATACACCTATTAATTTAATAGGCGAATACTAGAAACCTAAATAGAAAAGTAAAATTATTATATTTTATTGGGTGAATATTAATATTATTCCTATTAATTAATACTGAGTACTCCTCTTATTTTTTGCTTTTATTTTTGGGCAATTCAGCTTCCTGAACCATGTAGTAGGATTCCTCTTCTACCAGGAGCCTTCTACGAGCCAAAATTTGCTGTTTTAATTATTATTCCAAAAGAGTAATAGTTAAAATAGCAAATTTGGATTGGATACGTGTAATTCTCGACGTGAATTGAGTTGTGGTAGGGTAAATGTAAAATTGAAATAAGCATTAATGATATCATGTGCATATATGTGATTTAAAACATCTGTTTTATATATAGCTATTAAATAACATCAGGCGTTTGGCCTGAACATCTTATTAATCTGTCCATGCAAATCCAAATAATAATCTTGCAACTCTGCTTTTAGTTTTTTTCCACCAGGAGGACTAGGATAACGAAAAACATAATTTTGAAGCTTATTTACAATTAAATAAGTTATTCATTATTTTTAAATTCTATTGCTTAGAAGCTTACTTTTTTAAGAAAGTTTCAATTTCTTACTATTATATTTTGATCACTTGGTTGGAAAGTTATAGATTGAGTTAGGTGCGTAATTTAAAGCTATATGTTTATTGGATTTCAGCAAGTTTACTATATAAAGTGTTTATGATATAAATAGATTTATTACAATAATATAATATGTGTAAGTAAATGTGTATATTATTACATTTATTTAAAATATAACCTAAAAGATTACATTTAATTTATAAAGTAAATTCTAGTAAAAAAGTATAAAATTATAGTCTTTCTTGCCTATAATTTTATATTATTTTAATTTATTATATAAGTAGTAGCTTATTTTCCAGAATACATGGTCTTAGCTATAGATAAATAGGACCATGTTGTGCTCATGACCTGAAAATATTGTAAAAAATAATTTAAGTGTATTATATGAGGCGTGTTGTAGCGCAGCGGCACAAGAGTGTGACTGTAACCGACAGGTCGTGTGGGTTCAATCCCCACTCGAGGAAATTAAATTTCAATTGAAATATTTAATGTTTTCATTTTTTCGCTCTGGTAACCAGTCAAATTGCGGCGTTAAGTTCCGCTACTCAACACGCAATGCCTGAAATTCGGTGGAAAGTAGTGAATGGAAGTGAAACGGAGTGTCTTAACACTAGATTCCCAAGTTCCCTCTGCCTACCCTGCCATGTGCGAGATACAGCGTGAAGCTCAGTAGAGTAGAGTAAATATATTGTAGGAAGTTCACTCTAACAGTGTAACAGAGCATCATAACACTAGGTTCCCAAGTTCCCTCTGCCTACCCTGCCACGTAAAGGATAGCGTGAAGGTGAAAGAAAAAAGGAATAAAATTGTAAATTTAATGAGCAAAACATCGAATTTGCAATGAAAAATTTATAACTATATATTTGTTCATTAAGTTTCACCTTTGTGTATAGTTTGCCTCTTTGGACGAATACGGAAGAAAAAAGACAATTAAAGTGATTTGATTCTTTCTATCTGATATACCCAGTACATGTTGCAAAGTAAGCAGGATAAGAACACATCCATAAGGCGATTCGTGCTTGCAGGGGCGAGAAAATTACTTCAATTCAGTACTTCGAATCATGATAAAACCCCACGATGGATTGATCTCATTGAGATCTTTAATATAGAAATTTATTAAACACACAGCTATCTATTTGTCAGTACGTAAACATTGTTAATGATTTATATTTAATGTCATTTTGTTTTTCTTCTTTTCTACAAAGTATAGCAGTGAGTTCAACCTCAAATAATCTCTCCAAGTTAGACATATAGCGGCCTGGGAATTTACTCGAATTATAAAAAACAAATAGTAAGTCAAGTTTACTATACCTTAGTGAAGGTGTTTAGAGTTATAGGTAGGTAATTCAAAGACATCAAAGAACAAGGACGTTGCGCTCTAAAGACAGATAAACAAAATAATTATAGATTATACGTCATCTACGTCGACATTCGCATACACTTGTTAAAACTTTTTGTGCAATTTTCCACTTCCCAAAGAAAATTCCTTACAATGGGAAAGAGAGAATGCTATTTATTAATTACTTTTTGAGAAAACGTAAAAGAAGTGGTAATACGTGTATAAAAACTTCGACGTAGCTAGATGAAAACATATGGCCAAAACTCTTGGACGGAGAGACGCGGGTCCAAATCTGTACGTAAGGTACAGATTTGAACTTTTTATACTGTTATGCTCAATTTTTTATGCTATTGCAGACTAAGAATTTCTGGTGAAAGAGACCTTTATACTTAACCAACCTTAAGCATGTTTAGCTATAGTATTTCTTGTAATTTGAGTCAACCAGTGAGCAGGTGTAGGTCTCATAGTCACCTTACAAAAAAATCATTTGACATTCACATTATGAGGGGATCAGTTGATATTCCTCCCACCATCTAATAAACATTCAAGATCCATATGCCAAAAATTGTGTATAAAATGGATTTTGCGTCTAATCCCAGGAGTAATAACAGCCAGAATGCGATTTTCCTTAGAAAAGGTGAGTGTTTACTATAAATATTTAAATTATATTTAAGTTGTTACCTGAGTAAAATCAAATTTATACATTTTTTATAGCCCACGTCACCTCGATACCACAAATTTTTATATGCTGCATCAGCGATTCCACCACTCTAAATAAATTAAAATAATTTACAAAATAATGATAGAGATTATATGTATACCATCTTCGAGTGTAAAATTGCATAAATGAAAGCATAGAGAGCTTCATATATTCACCAAAAAAAAAAAGTTGAAAACATTTTAAAATGTGATTATAAATGTCATTGCTTACTTCTTCCCTTAGTAACTGACTATAATAACATAATATATAAATTAATAGTAGAAGGAGAAGTGCAGCTAATATATTTTTCATAAAATCCATTGGAGTATCTGTTACCTAAAAAAAATATATTTTTATTACTTTATATGTACACTAGAATATATTGAATATACTCGTAGTACAAGAAGGTAGGAAAACATAGATTCCAGTAGTTACGTAAAAACAAATTTATAGTAAAGGGATAAAGTGAGCGTTTTCATAATTTCTGGAAATTTTGCCTCTTATTTACAAACATTCAGAACAGATACAAATAAGATCTTATAAAGTAATTATTAAAGCTCCTTACATATTTTTCCTGGTTTTGTCACGTCACTGTTATTAGGTTCAAATTTGTGTTTGGCTATATAGTTGTTTAATAAAGAGGAGCTGTATAAAATGCACCTAAAAAAATCGTATGGGACAAAGTACCTCGATTAACACATGTTGTATACGCTACTCGCTTAGTGGGTGTTTGTATATCATACTAGCAAATATGTAAATATATATTATCAATAGTACTTACAATACATGCAAAAGCGAAGAAACAGATTTCAAATGTAGCACATAACAAATTCATAAAGAATATTACAGTAAAAATATTGTTGAATAATTTAGTTAATCTAAAACAAATATGCCTTTATTTTTATTTATTTATAAAGTCTAGTTATAAAAATTAATCTATAAAAAATAGTACAGTAACTTAACATGTCCATGTGACATCGCCTTTATTCACATACTGTATGAATTAAGTTAATATTTTCTTAACTTCTAGACTTTAAAAAGTTGCTAAGTGTTTTATATTTTAAAGAAGCACAATGAAAATTACTTCACTTATAAATGTAATAGAATCTAGAGAATAATAAATGCCAGGTGCACTACACTTTCCTAATATCTTTAATTTTGCGCGATTGCTACATATTTTAAATAAAACTATTTTAAAGCGATATTGTTCTCTTATCATTTTTAGAAACCCGACACTTTCCGCCAAAATCCTAGGGCCATTGCACGTCAAGTAAGTAGTAGTAACTAAATGAATGAATGAATTATTTATTTAATATTTTCCTCATGTGGCGTAATGACACAGCGTCTGATTTTATTACTTTCGTAATAAGCCAAAGCACGGCACTGATTTTTGCCATTTACAAATTATGTTGCGAAAACTTGGCGAAAAATAGAGAAGATTACTAGATACACTTTGTTTACCCTAATATATGTACATCAGTATACCAAAGTTAAATTTCCTTCTAAGCACAAAACTTTCTTTAAAAGTTATAAAGAATTTGGTTATGATAACTCTTCATTATAATAAAAAATGGCGATATTTACTCAATAAGATTTTGATGTTGTTTTATAATATTTTCAATTGTATTTGTCTGTTCATTATTAACATTTTCAATTAAATTTACTCGAATACTCCTCGGTGTTAGATTTTTTAAATCTTCTCGAAGCATAGAAAAAGCAGTACATAGTTGAGCACATATGGTGACGATTAAAACTTCTAATCCAAAAGACATGCATCCCATACCTCCAACTGCAATTTAATATAAAAGCCTATATATATATATATATATATATATATATATATATATATATATATATATATATATATATATATATATATATATATATATATATATATATATATATATATATATATATATATATTTGTACCTACCTAGGGCAGTTAATATGGAATGATATTAACTGCCCTAGGTACTCGTAGGTATACATATACGCATATTCTATTTTGCATTATCAAGAATTATCGTTATTTTAACATTTTCAATTAAATTTACTCGAATACTCCTCGGTGCTCGGTGATAGAAAAAGCAGTACATAGTTGAGCACATATGGTGACAATCAAAACTTCTAATCCAAAAGACATGCATCCCATACCTCCAACTGTAATTTAATATAAAAGCCTATGTATATATATATTAGCTGCTGCCCGCGGCTTCGCCCGCGTAGAACTCGATTTATTTCACTACTTTCAGCACCTTAATTCTCCTTCGCGCAATGATGAATAGAATGGAGTTTTTTTATATTTAAGAATAAAGACATATTAACGGTATGATATTTGTTAGAAGGGTGTTACTAAAATGACATTACTTTCGTAGTAAAATTTAACGCAAAACAGATTATTGATCATGTATACGTATATCAAGCCATATCTTCCTAAAGGGTCTGTTTAATTTTTGAATGGACTAATACAAAATATAAAGACGTACAGTCTATTGAATAGGTACAATAAGACTTTATTTGACAATATGAATTATTATGAATTGAGTGAATTGTAAAGGTTTTAAAAACTTTAGTTTTTTTTAAATAGACTTAGGTCATATGGGACAATATTTAAAGATTTCATTGCTTTCCACAATTACGCTAACATGAGCCTTAAAGTAATCTTTAGCATAATAATAATTTAGTTCTAGAGTAACTTTAGTAAATATTTGCAAATGAACCACGAAAATTTTCCTTAATTTTGGATTAGATTTCAATTTAATTTTTGTACTCAATTTTAGACATTAATTAGAAATATTGAAATATTGTAAATTAAAAAAACTCTTTTTACACTATATTGGCAGTTTTTCCCTCAAGAAAATCTGCATTTTTTTTTATTTATGCATGTTTTTCCAGCGCCTCCTTTTTTGTTTAATAATTTAAATGTTAAAAATAAATAAAATTTAAATGTTATTATTGTATTATGTTTGTGATTTTTTATTATTGAAGTATAATTGATTTGTAAATTTTGTGAATTTATTTATTTATTTTTTTTTTTATTAGTTTTTGTGTTTTTTTTAATGTTATGGACTCTGTTTTGATTATTATTAATTTTATTGGGTTGTTATTAATTCATTTGTTTGTTTTTTGAATAATGATTGTTTTTTTTTTATTTTTTTATTTGTGTGTATTATTAATTTTATTTGATAACCATTGTACTAATAATAGACATGTAAGTTGAAATGTTACTAACCCATATGGATTATTCCGAAATAAAAGTTTATTATTAAAAAAAAGTTTTTATTGTTCACCATTTCATTTCTTGGTGACAGCACTGCTGTCTTACACAACCACTCCTCATTATTTAAATATTTTTTTAAATCGGAATATACATTAGCGAGTAGTTCTTCCTCGGTAGCTACTGAATTACAAAATTCGTTTGTGAAAATGATTTTGCCGTCCCGATCGGTTTCCAGCCTACCATCTCCGATATCCAGCAGCTTACTGGCAAACGCACTTGACTCTATATCATTGTAGAGTTGTGCATATTCTGAGTCAGGTGGAGTTTTTCTGCATGTGACCACAGCGACGAAGCCTTGAGACACGCGTTTATTTCACCTGCTGGTGTACCCCTCTCGATGACTGGAAGAGTTTGCCGAAAATCACCAGCGAGTACAACAACAGCACCTCCCATCAGCGCCTCATTGCTGCGGTTCGGTTTAAAGCCTCAAACACGCGCTTGTGCGACATTGTGCACTCGTCCCACACGATTAATTTACATTTGCTGAGCACCGCGTTCGTTGCTTTGCTAATATTGCAAGTTGAGTTTTTTTCACTTGGAAGATCCAAAGGTAGTTTAAAGGTCGAATGAGCAGTCCGTCCACCGTTTAATAAAGTGGCTGCAATCCCAGACAATGCCACAGCCAAGGCTATATTACGGTCTTGATGAATGCGAACAAGCAATAAATTTAGCAGGAATGTTTTACCAGTATCCCGGGTGCGTCAAGGAAAATGAGTTGCCCTTCTGCACTATTTACGCGTTGCAGGATTGTGTTGTGAACATGTTGTTGTTCGGGAAGTAATTGAGGCGCCATTTCATTTACATAACTCTCCAAAATTGTGTTGTCGTAGTTTGTCTCCCTCACTTCACAGTGCTCGTCTTTTATGGGGTGACGGCAAACCAAAATCAGACAGCTTTTTGCCAGATATCGATATAATTTTATCTTCCATAATAATTAAAGCCTCGTTTGTTATTATGTCAATGGTTGTGTGTGTTTGTAGCCTGTTCAGAACATCTTCACACATTGATTCTTTATACTTATCCCACAGTTGGAGAGGGTTTGATATCGCACAACTACTCAACAAAATGGCATACAATTCCCTTACTTTTGATGAGGAGCGGCAAAGAACGACTTCTGCCATTGTTTCATCCCAGTGGTTGTCGTTTTCCAATAATCCAAGCATTTTGCATGCTTCCCTGAATATCGATCGCTCTTGACTTTCTACGGTTTTTATTTGATTTAGCAGCATACGTAAACAAAAGCATTCGAAATTGTTTACGTGCACGGTGTATATACAACCAAGTGCATCTCCGACCTTCACACCTGGCCAGTTTGGGACGGGTGTTCCCTGCACACGTCGCTTCCACTCTTTCCTTGCTGTATTCCAAGTATAATACCGAGGTACTTCAACATAAAGTAGAGTCTTAGCAAAATCGTCATTTTCACACAGTTGAAAAAATGCAGTCAGTGTTGTTTTTGGTGGTCTCGTCACTCGATCCCGTAAATTGTGTTCGGTAAAGTAAACGCGCTCGCCATTGGGTAGATGCACTGCTAGATATGTAACGGTAGGATGTCGCTCATGTAAAGGCAGACTGAAAATGCGCCAAGCAGCTTCATTGCTGCTTACATATCGTCCCGCTCTGAACGTTTGTATTTTATCTCTGGGATCAATATTTGCGCCACCAGCTTCCCGTATATTGAATATAGCTTGGTCGCTCCCTTTGTTAATATATTTACAGATATACTTGATGGCCTGCACAGAACCGCAGAACTCTACATTTATATGTGCTTTAATTTTTTTTGAAAGAATGGGACTAAAAGGGACGACCCACCTATTGTCCACCACGACTTCCTGATCGCCACCGCGAAGTTTAATAGTGACTGTGCGTCCTCCATCTTTGGGTGATCGTCGTCTATACTGTGGATATCCGTTACCGCTTGTTATTGTTTCTTTCAATAGGGTTCTAGGGTACTATTTCATACATTTCCTGTCTTTCATACACATGAAAGACAGGAAATGCATTGACATATTATAAGCTCCACATGGGCCATGAATCATATTCCTGGTGACAATGTCATGTAATATAGGGTCTACACTGGCATTTGGAATCTCTGCGCTAATAATATCGTCAATTTGACTGGGTTGCAATTTTTCTTTAAGCCACAATAAAATATGTACATGTGGCAAACCCCGCTTTTGACTCTATAGAGTGCATAGAACATTGAGATTCGCCAAATATCTGGCCCTTTGTGAGTAGAGCAATCAACTTCTGGACTTTTTTAAACACTCGTGCAATGAAGTCATGATGATCGGTAGCTTTTTGACCAGGAAAAAGTTCGTCAGTTATTTCTTGCCAAGTAGGGTTACATGTAAACGTGATAAAAAGATCCGGACGGCCATGGTTACGGACGTACGCAAATGCGTCTTGTGTGTACTCATGTAAGTACCTAGGGCTGTTCACAACAACGACGAGGGCAAAATAACCCTTTGGCCAACATTGTTAGTGCTCATCATTACTCACAGCATCCTTTAAATGAATATAGCTTTCCGCTCACAGCTTGCTTTGATTCAAAAATATGTATCTTAAGCGCTCACTTTCAATTTTAACGTACATATCTACGAGAAACTGGTGTAGAAGTTGTCTGCAGCACAAAATCAAATTTAAATCATTTTCACGCACCATAAGTTGGTAAGAGTAAAAATCCATACATAAAACTTTATTCTGAGCACAGGACGCCTTATTTGTGGGTTCACGTAGGGTATTTCGAAATGATACCCTTTTGACCTTTCCAGAATATGATATTGTACTGAAGAGCGTCGTAGAATCTGTGCGTGTCGGCAACGTGAGAGAGTTGATTGTCACGAGTTCGCAAAATGATGTCTCTACTGGCATTATTCTCGCTACCCTCCACCACGGCTGCTACCTCATTAATGGTTGGCGCATTGTAGCACCGCTCATGCTGTCTCAATCACCACCTTGTAACTGTCATCGGGCATGTTCTCGAGAGCCATTTTGAACTCATTTACCAAAATATTGTGGCGGTTGAGTACCCGCTGGATTTTATTAACTATCTCTCTCCGCACTCCTTGAATAATTCTTGTTCGTCTCTCAACTTGCGCCTCTTCATTTCCTTTAAAATAAACTTATAAGAACTGTGTGTTATTTGCTGTAGTCAGTAACAGAGATCCAATTCTGTGACAGACCTGTCCATGCCCAATAAAAGTGGGTGAAAATCCTGGCATTGAAACAACTGTATCTGCACCAAATAACGTCATATGGAAACATCCGTTATATTTTCTAATACTATTTAGAAAATGTCGTGATTCATCAGAAGCACCTATAAATAGATCCTTGAGTGGTTGTACAGGCTTCTCTAATAGTGAGATATATATTTTCCCTCCGGAACAATACATACCAGGTGCTTTTTCTTTCCATTTCAGGGCGTTACAAAATCGGCACCTTTTTACCATTTTTTCCATTTTAATTAGTTTGTGGCTGTCGTAATTGAGACTACTGTGGTACTCAAATGCGGCGCGTTCAAAAACACCCCATGTATTCCCGTTAAATATTTGTCGCCGCTGCGCCATTTTTTCAGCTACAACGTGTCTGCGAGAGTTTGCTGGTTCTAGAGTCTCGGCAGCCCTCAGTGAAGCCTCATAAGCAGTCTGCCATTGAAGCAAAGACTGTGTCTGCTCCGGCGTTTCGGACATATGCAGGCTAGCTTGACGCTCAGCCGAGCTGCAGTTTTGTTTGGATTGTCATTGGCCCGACGTGATGCTAAATAATCAACTTGTTGACTACGTCTATTTGCCGCCTGCTCCGATGTTTGAGCTGCTTTGAAAGCAGCTTGACGTGCAGCCTGCTCCAGCCTTCTCAATTCCGCTTGAGGAGAAGTTTCTTGATTCCTAGCTACTTTCTTAGCTCGAGCATCTTTCGACCTATTGTATATATTAGATTTGCGCTTCCCAGGCATGTTTCAAAAACAAAATGAAAAATCAAACCCAAGAAATAAACAAAAAGTTAACTGAGAAGAAGATTATAATTAAATTCAATAGATTGCGATTTACTACGCAGAACCAAATTGACACAGTAATAAAATACAAAGAAGATATTTTTTTATTTTTTTATTGGTAAATTCTGACATCCAGTCCTGGAGGACTGGAAAACGGCACCAGGGTGTGATGCGTTTGGCCGTAGTATCACGCGGTACCTATAAAAATGGGTACGTCCTTGGAGCGGGCCGATGGCCCTTAGATATATTTAAAAATGCTAAATTTGGCATGAATAAATGGAATTTGGCATGCAAGTCATCTTAGGTGAGTTAGGTGCTACCTGTGCGGCCAGCTCAGCCGGATGAGACCCTCGGTGACCCGGGGGAGTCCCAGCTTAAGCGACCAGCGACTGAGGTGGCTGCTGAGGAGTCATCGTCGGAGTCCTATGGGAGAAGGTCTCGGGGGAGACGTCTCGCGTCAGGTGGCCTAGTATGCCAAGGGGCGATGTTGATGAGATGCGGGTGGTCCGATGCATCGGCGCGGCGAAACGCGTTAGACGCGAGCCGGCCGATGTGTCCCTCCAGGCTCTCCATTTTGAGATCCCTATGGATCGTGATGTTTCTCATATAGTAGGGGACCTGGGTAACATGCCGTTGGAAGATGTTTTGAACCACCTGCAGGAGTTCTCGTTGGCGAGTGCTCGCCAGGGAGTACCAGGCCGGTGTCGCATAGGTAAGTAAAAAATATACATTTGAATATGGCATTTTAATATCGCGATGTAGAATACAGGCAACACCATCTATTGGCACCTCACTGAACTGATTGATGAATATCAAGAATTCTGTTTTATCCGAAGGGAGTATTTAATCGGGATAAAAAGTATCCTATCAGCCAAGTCAGCTCTGTCTGTATACATTTCATCAAAATCCGTTCAGTAGTTGCAGCGTGATTGACATTCTATATACGACGTTGTATGCTCTATTATTTTCAGCCAGGATATACCTATATACCACTCAACTCGAGAACATACGACATAGAGCTGGCCATGGGAAAAGCATGGAGTGCATTTTAAGGTTTGTCCCTGGGATTCGTTTATCGCCATGGCAAATGCGCACTTCAAGAGAAATTGCAGTCTCCTGAACTGGAGGGGTAGTTTACTTGAATTGTGTGATATAATGGGTATGCGTGGAATCAAAACGCTATCGTCTTTAACCCTCTCTTTGCCCCTGTGAGTATTGTTGCTCGAACAATGTTTGTTCCTAATTCGCTGATTTGTAATCAAGATCCACTTTACGGGGCGGTTCGCCCGTCCATTCCAATGAGTTGAGAAACTCCACTGGATACACAGTGCTGTCATCGCTCGCCATCACCGTGTCTATGGATGTGTACACCCTTGATGCGCAATCTGTTACACCTAATATTTTGTTCTTAATTTTGTTCACCAATTCATTTTTTGACGACAGCACTGCTCTTTCACACAACCACTCCTCATTATTCAAATTATTTTTTGAATCGAGAAATACGTTGGTAAGTTATTGTTCCTCGGCAGCTACTGGATTACAAAATTCGTTCATGAAAATGATTTCACCGTCCGGATCAGTTTCCAGCCTACCATCTCCAATCTCTGGCACCTTACTGGCAAACGCGCCTGACTCTATATCATTGTAGAGTTGTGCGCGCATATTCCGAATCAGGTAGAGTATTTCTAAAAAAGTGACAAAGACAGACACGCGTGAGACACGCGTTCATTTCATTTGCGTGGTGTACCTCTCTCGATAACTTGAAGAGTTTGGCAAAAATCATCCGTAAGTACAACAACCGAACCTTCCATCGGCGCCTTATTGCTGTGGATGTTCTGCAGGCTTCAGTTCAAAGCCTCAAACGCTTTTACGACATTGTGCATTCGCCCCCGTTAACAGCATACGTAAACAGAAGCATTTAACATTGTTTACGTGCACGGTTTATATCGGACCAAATGCATCTCAGGCCTTCACACCTAAATTGTTTGGGACGGATGTTCCATGCACACAGCGATTCCACTCTTTCCGTGATGTGTTCCAAGTGTTATACCGAGACACTTCAGCATAAAGTAGAGTCTTAGAAAAATTGTAATTTTCGCTCGTGTAAAAGCGTACTGAAAATGTGCCAAGCAGCTTTACAACTGTCAATATCTACGTCACCAGCTTCCCGTACATTGAATGTAGTCTGATCGCTTCCATCGTTAATATATTTACAGATATACTTGATAGCCTACATAGAACCGCAGAACTCTACATTTATAAGTGTTTTAAAAATTTTTGAAAAGGCGTGATCCATCTATTATACACTATGACTTCCTGATGACCACCGTGAAGTTTAATAGTGACTGTGCGTCCCCCATCTTTGGGTGATCGTCGCGTATACTGTGGATATCCGGTGGTCCGGTTTGTCAGTGTTTCTTTCAATAGGGTTCTAGGGTACTTTTTCGCGCATTTCATGTCTTTCATAAACGGTAATGACATAAAATCAGATCCACATGGACAATGAATCTTATTCCTGGTAACAGTATCATGTAATGTAGAGTCTACACTGGCACTTGGGATCTCTGCGCTCATAATATTTTCAATTTAACTTACTTAATTACTTATCTTGACGCTAGGATATAGCTAGCAGGCTAGGCAGAGAGAACGGAACGCCAAACGCTAAGGTCTCTGCATACCTCTTTCGCCTTGTCCACTGTCATTAACCTCTTCATACATGCCCTCCGGGGGTCTTCATGTTTTTCATGTGGCCCTCCCTACAGTATCGTAGATACTGTATTTTCGAAGGTCAACTGAGATCTCCCCCTCCCTCTCGTACCACTCACTTTTCCTTCACAAATCTTTTTACGCTCGAACACGTTCTTCTTTATTCTCATGTGACATTCACGCTTGTATCACGTTTCGCTGTCGTAAAACAGCGTCGGTACCAATACTGTATTGTATGCGGCCAAACGTGCAGCTATGCTGACGTTTTGTCGTCTTAACAATGCAGCTAAGGCACCATTAACTCTGTTACCGGTGGCAATATGGCCTTTTCAAATCCATCTCTACAAAACATACTTCCCAGACTCGAGAACTTTCTTTTAACCATAATAAAATATGTACATGTGGCATACCCCACTTTTGCCACTCTATAGAATACATAAAACATTGAGATTCGCCAAATATCTAACCCTTCGTGAGTAGAGCAACCAACTTTTGGACTTTAATTTTTACTTCTCGTGCAATCAAGTCATGACGATCGGTTGCATTTTGAACAGGCATAAGTTCGTCAGTAATGTCTTGCCAATTAGGGTTACACGCAAACGTAATAATAAGATCCGGACGGCCATAGTTACGAACGTACGCAATTGCGTCTTGTGTCTACTTATGTAAGTACCTAGGTCTGTTCACAATCGATGAGGGTAAAATGACCTTTTGGCCAATATTATTAATATCCACATGCGCATCATTACTTACAGCGTCCAGTAAATGTACAAAGCTCTTCATATCTACGTGAAACTGGTGTAGAATTTCTGTGTAGTGATCCTGATCTTCTTTGATCTTTCTTTTGGAAAAGTGTATAAAGGGCGTAAAATCGTTCTTATTTTAGAAAAATAAGTAATAATTACTTGTTAGTATTTCTTGTTCCGATCGGCTGGCTGTCAACAACGAACGTGTATTACATAGTTTGCTTCGTGACTAAAATATACATATTTTTTAATCTAGTCATATTTTTAACATTTACCATCGGAAAAGTTACGTATCCAAGGACATTATATACATAAGTATATTTTATTGAGTTTCATTTGCAAAATATTAAGTAAATCGACGTCGAAATATTAAGTAAACCTTTGAGACGTTAAATCAGTGATTTGTGACAAAAACTCAAACGAGGTAATTTGTATATCGAAGTGAATGACCGTCAAGGTCAGGGTCAGTGAAAGGAATTTTACCATATTATACATAACTACTGCTAATATTTCGCTCCATGCGTTAACAAGGTGATAGACCAGTGGAATTTGTTAGAGATTGCATTACTGGTATACCCTACGCTACGCCCGAATTAAAATGTGAGGAAGAAGAAATTTAATTGTTCTATTTTTTATTTATATATCTTTTTTATTAATTAATAATTATTATTATTTTTCTCCTGAAAATGATGGGTCCGGTCCAAAGGTGTCACAGTGGATAAAATTGCTCCCGAGTTTTAATTAAAATACAAGTGAAGAACACAGTTACATCGCTGTACTATCTATAACTATCATATACTAAAAAATGGAGTCACAATTTCAACTTTTGCTAGAAAAAATGAAATAAGGAATGCAACAGCAGTCTTTAGAAATTACCGAAAACATTACTAATAATATAATGTCTAGACTGAATGAAAGACTTATCCCGATTATTGAAGAAAACAAAAGCTTAAGATTAAAAATAAAGAAACTTTTCGATTTTAGGGTTCGAGATCTTCGATCACAATGTTAAAGTAGCAGGGATTGTTATTTACCTATTTTTGTATGTCCTGTATACATATTAAAAGATCCACTCCTTCCTGGGATTTATTATCGTAACCATTGCAGTAGATTAATTAACTGGGTGGTAATTTTATTAAATGTTCATAAGCGCTCTAACGTTATTTTCACTCATGTTTATAATTTTGTTGAGGATTTCTATTTCCTGTTCTCGATACTTTTCCTTTGTCATAAGCGCTTAAACGTTGTACGTAGTTAGGTGCCTAACAAGACGGCTGTCTGTTCAGTTCCCAGAGATTTTTAACACCCACTATTTGGTAGGTACCACCTACCGCCGAATTTTCTAACTGCACAGTATGTCACAAACTGAAATACCATCCACATCATCTGGATACGTGGCAATCCACTGTGCGGTTTCTTTCACGCGCCATACGTATGTGGAACGGCCTACCCGCAGCAGTATTTCCTGGTCGCTACGATGTTTCAAGGGTACCTTCAAAAAGCGCGTCTACCTTCACCTTAAAGGCCGGTAACGCATCTATAGCTCCATTGGTGTTACATGGGGCCTTGGTTGATGGTGATCACTCACCATCAGGGTGATCCGTACGCTCATTTGTCTTAAATTGGTGAGAATTGTAGATCATTTTCTTCGCTGAGGAGTTTTACCTAAGGTAAACGCCACTCTGGCTAATGTGGATTAGCTGTTTCACACTTTCTGAAAAGATTTCCTTTTCTTCTGTGATAACCTACATTTTGGACACAATTGCTAGAATAATTTACCGCCTCCTGATTCTCGATGTTGTTGTTGCATATGTAGCACCACACAGGCAGGAGACATATGTTGAGTGATATACAGTATGTCCCAAGGACGCAACTTGACGTAGTCTCCAATAATGTAATTTTCAAGCGTCTCTGTTCTACGTGAAACAGTATAGTTCGAATTTTTCCTTCTTACCTAAATTTATTCTGCTAAATGACTTCTTAGCTTTACTCTATCATCAATAAATTTATACACCTCAACATTTTCTCCATATAGTAGAAGAAGCAAAAAGTAAGGTAAGAAACATTGCCCTACGTGAGATTTGATAATTTATGACTTTGCAACTTTTTATCGCAACCCGTCGTCTTGACAATATTTTACTATAAAAGTTTTTTTTTTCGCCGTGTGATCCCAGCTTAGAATAGGATCACCCCGGTACTGATGGTGTCGTGAGAGGCGACTAAAGTACGAGTGGAAGAGTCACGTTGTCAGCAATGACAACACGCATGGGCAGACTCGACCGGATTGTTACCACCTCCGGCATTTAAAACCGGCGTTAAGTAGTGACCTTGGTCACTGCG
>DWMZ01001536.1:0-16143 GCA_018249855.1 Eueides tales michaeli
CTGTTAAATATTTAAAATTTAAGGCTTTTGTTTTAGTTTCACTAAAAGTAAAGGATGTATAGGTATATTTGTATAAAAATCAAAAAGCGGTGTTGAGACCGCCAAACCTTGAAATATTTACCAGCAACTTAGGAACGAAGTAACTTAATACTGCGTAACTTCTTGGAACAAAAGCGTGCAGGTATATTAAGTTTACGTATTAATAAAATTTTCGAGGCTTATCATGGCACAGGGCCGCAAGCTTGCGACTGCAAATACGACGGTCATGGTTTCATTCCCCTTTGGTCTAGTAACACGGCAAAGCGTGGCGTTGAGTTCTGCAAATATAAACTGCCTCAAATTCAGCGAAAAGTGGGGGAACCGAACGAAGTATCTTAACATTAGATTATCACCAAACTCCCTCTGCTTGGCCTGCCATGTGCAGAATACAATGTGAAGGTAAACAATAAAGGATATTTTTATTACAAAAATATACTTTTTTTATATTGTACAAATAAATCCTATTTGAGAAAACCTATAAGAATTCGAACGTAGTGGTAACCATCTAAACCATATGTTCTGGTAACTTTGACCATCTAAACCTTATGTTCTTATCTAGCTACATCAAATTCCCAGCGAATTTAAACCTCAATATATTTATTTTTTATACATTTGTTAAACAAGCAATTCTCAGACTTAAGTGTGGAATATCATTTTAAATGTGTTAAAAGTCCCCTAAATAAACATTTTGTTTGAAATTTCTTTATATATTAACAAAGTAAATAAAAATCTTAACAACTAATTGAAGTAATAGAAGTGTAATGAAAAATAATTGGGGCAACAGCAGGAAACCTCAGCAAATCATCTCGTCACTTAGAACCAATTTTACAGCTTCTAAAAGTTCCCTGGAAAAATTACGCTGGCGCAATTTCCGTCCGAAGTGTCGCCAATTCACTTGTGACATACAGACGGTTAGAATTGAAAACTGTAAAGTTCTAAAGCAAAGAACGTTTTTAATTCATAATGGCATCTACTAAACCAAGGTCTGTGGCGTAGGGGTGACTGTAAACGACAGATAGTGGGTTCGATCCCTGCTTAACGAAATTATGCGTGCGTGCGTGCGTGCGTGCGTGCGTGCGTGCGTGTGTGTGTGTGTGTTCTTTGCTATATGATACAGAAAATCAAGCTAAATAATATATTTTTAGATCTTTCACTTCTCTGAGGCGTATAACAGGATAGACAGAGGGAACCTGGGAACCTAGTATTCCTTCATTCCGGTCGGAGTATACAGCGTCCACAGTGCTATTATTTGCATAAAAATGTTTGTTAGAGGCCTCCAACATATCATAGATATGCAGAAGAAACAGCGCAGGGGACAGCACGCAGCCTTAGGGGACACCGGCGTTCACGGGCATGTATTTGGAGCAGAAACCGTCGCCAGTGAGCTTGATGCTGCTCCCAGAGAGAAAGCTAGCTATCCCCTTACATAAATTCTCGAGAAGCCCGTAAGATGGAAGTTTCGCAAGGTGCTCCCCGTGCCAC
The DNA here is from genome assembly GCA_018249855.1 of Eueides tales michaeli. Lineage (NCBI taxonomy): Eukaryota > Metazoa > Arthropoda > Insecta > Lepidoptera > Nymphalidae > Eueides > Eueides tales. The sequence continues at coordinate 1,522 of DWMZ01001536.1, forward strand.
ACTCGATCGAAGGGCTTCGCCATATCCAGTCTAACTGCCAAGACCTCTCCCTTGCTATCAACAGCCACAGCGCAGCGATGGGTTGGGTAAACCAGAAGATCACCGGCGACCCTGGCGAAAGCCATAAAGGCGGTCGTTAATCAATCGGTAATCCTCTAGATAAACCAAGAGCTGGCTATTTATTATGCTCTTCATAACTTTTGAGAGCAGGGAGATGAGGCTGTAGTTAGCTAGAGTTAGAAGAGTAAAGATAGCTAACATATTTATTTGAAAGAAGGTTATTAGTGCCTTAGAGAAAAGAACCTTATAAAAATGTTGTTATCTTTAAAAAAGAGAGAGTTTATTGAATTTATAATTTCATTTTATTTGAAAATATCAGCTCAGCTGTTTAATTGACATTAAACACTATGATTGTGGATTAGAATATCTTCTAATAAATAATTATTCGATCTGTAAATAAAAAAGTGCGGTGTTAAGTTCCGCAACTCAACTAGCAATGTCTTGATATTAAGCAATAACGGGTAACTTAGTGACTTAACACCATGTTCACTATCCTATATTAAAAATAGATACAACCAATTCAAAAAATACTTACTCCTTAGCGAATGATTTAGGTGTAATAAAATACTTATATGTTCATTTTAAATATTAATTCTTGAATTTAATGCCATTAGAGTTTCCTTATCTGGAGTTACTTTGTAAGTCATTTCACTTCGAAGAAACTTTAACAATAAATAGGTTGCAAGTCCACTCGAAATTTAACTTTATTCCTTCTTATTTTTATTAGCTTCATGCTTTACCCTCGACCAGGGTAATTAAAGGGAATTTGAGAACCTAGTGTTTAAACACTTTGTTCTCATTTGAACACTTTCATTCCCCACTTTCCACAGAATTAAGCTTGATATAACATAATCTTCATGTCAGAGAATTAAAATAAATATATATATATATATATATATATATATATATATATATATATATATATATATATATATATATATATATATATATATATATATATATATATATATATATAAGTTCAAACACATTTTTTTTTCAATGGTTCGGAATATCTAGAAAAAATATAAAATATACAAAAAACGACGACAGAGTCCAGGCTTAGTTCATTTGCTTCGTTGGAGATACAATAATTTGTGAAAGACTTAACAATTTGCTTTTGCGTAGAGATATCTCTTCACTGTGCAATTTCTGCTGTGTTTATCATGAAGAGTGTTTGACGTACCTAAAGCCGATTTTTCTAACTGTATAATACGTTTTAAAGTAAAATACTATCCTCATCATCTGGATACGTGGTACTCAGCTACTGTGCTATTTTGTCCATTTCAAAGTCTGTAGCTCATCTGGTATTACAAGGGATATTCGGTTTTCTGTTTACTTCATCAGGCGACCTACACCCACATTTGCCTTATCTTTTCCATTTAAAAATATCATACAGTCCCGATTAAAAACCCGCAAAAAAAATGTCACACTATATTCTCTTTCTCACAGCTTCACGCCGTATCCTACACATTGCAGGGTACGTAAACTTGGAAACCGAATGTTAAAGCACTTCGTTCTTTTACCCACTTTTCGACAAATTTGAGGCATTGTGTCTTGAGTGGTAGAACTCAACGCCATGCTTTGGCTTGCTACCAGAATGAAGAAATGAAAATATTTAGTATTTTATTTAAAAGTATTGAATATATTACTTATTCGAGTGGGGGTAGAACTCATAGCCCACCCTTTAAAAGCCTCAACTATCATACTATTTTTTTAAATATACAACCTACTTTACGAAACGCTATGTAAGAAGCAGTGAAGGTTTGATTCGATAAATTTCAAAGTATAATATTGTTTGCATTTTAACGTTCATTTGAAAGCATTTTAGATTTTGGAATTTTCTTCAAAATATTGTGAATATACAATTTTAATAAAAAAATCTGGAAATTCTTAAAAAAATGGTATTTTTATCAACTTGCGGTATGCGGAAATTGTGATATTGCTTCGAAATATGCGTGGCTCTAGGCGTCGCCAAAATTATTATTTTTCTATGAGTTATCCTTGAAAATATATATTTTTTAAGCCCCATGTAAATTGCAGATATTTTTTTTTCAATAATCATACAAATTTTCACTATAGCTTACTATGACGACTGATTAAAGATTGATAAAAAAAATGTGTATTACAAATCACGGCGTCAAATTCCGCGGCATGACATGTAATGTCTTGAATCCAGGCGGAGAGAGATTATTAATAATTACTATAACAAGAAGCTTAAAAATATATACAGATAAAAAGTTTTGGTATATTTCTTATGTAATGGATTGATTTTAGTAATTTCTGATGTACCCATTTAGATTGACAACTTTGAATGATTTAGCCGATTATTTCGTTTTTCAAGTACAATATTATTGTATGATGTTTCAGTTTGACCTAAAAATATATTTGTATGTCACTGACATTTTACTAGATAGTTCTCCTTCACCTAAGTAATTAAAAATTAGCAAAAATTAGCAAAAGAAACTCATTAAACAACTAAATATTTGCGGGGTTGTCACTAAAATATCACTAAAATATAAAAATCCCTATTATATACATGGATCTACGACCTTACACATTAATTAAGAATCGTCTCTATTGTACCAAGGGGGGGACGTAGAGGCTTTGGAAGGGCGTGAAGCTACAATGCAATTGTTAACTAAGTATAAAACAAATAAATTAACAGTTTTATTATAAATGGTTAAAAAAACATGAGACCATATTTAAGAAAAAGCAAAATTCGTAGACAGTTTAGGGGTAAGATTATTATTTTCATTTTATAATTTATCCATTTTTTTTAGGTCTGTCGTAGCGCAGGGTTACAAGCGTGTGACTGAAAATAAAATTTGCTGGGCATTCCTAACTCGAGGAAATTAAATATTTTATATTATCAAATTATATATTTATTTTTTTTATTTCTTCACTTTAGTAACAAGGCAAAAGGACGGCGTTATGTTCCGCCACTAAACACGCAATGCCTCAAATTACGACGGAAAGTGATACACGGAGCGAAGTGTCTTAATATTAGCTTGACTATGTTGATGAAGTTGAAAATGTTTTATTCATACTCTTTGAGTTACCAATAAACTCCAAAGACATAAACAACTTCAATAATAATTGTATACAACATACCATACTGGAGGAAGAAAGGTAAGGATTTATTTACGTCATACCAAAGATTCGTGAGGTTTCATGTTGTAAGGATAATTTATTTTAATATCTATGTAGAACACTTAAAACGGTTTGTTTAAAGGGGACAATAACCACATCCTGTATATATAAAAAATTCTATGACATATTTGAAGACAATCCTTAATTTAAAACCGTCTCAATTAAGTTAAATAGAGACACACTTATGGTACATCCTTACGACAAGGTTCCCATTGCATATCCTGCGATATGCGAGGTTTAACGAGATTGCTTCCCAATTGGGGCAAATAATACAAAACAAAATTCATTAATTCTTTTTCCATCCATCAATTATAGTAAAGAAAGTAAAATTTTAACTCAAGGTTTTCTATTCCTACCCTACTAGGGAATGAATATGAGGTGTATAAAGAGAAGATAGCTTCAAAAATCAATATAATATCGTACGCCTTATTAGGGGCACAAAATAAAAACCAAATGCACAAATCTTTTTCCCATCCCTAGAGTGAGAGGGTCAAAATTGCTGTAACAGCGAATGCGGAATGACAAATCTACTTGCGTTAGTTCAGTCTTTTGTTCGATAGTGGGCCATTAAAAGAAAGCTAGTCAAACAACTAAGTGTTTCAAGCGATTTCAATAAATAAAAAAATAGAATTTCTATGACATATTTATTTAAAGTCAATCCTCAATTAAGAATCATTTATAAAGTATTTTTTAACACTAGGTTCCATCTACTTAACCTGCTATGATAACTTTCCGATTAATTGCTAGTAATGATGTCACAATGGGAACACATAATAAAAACAAAATCACAAATCCTTGTCCAATCCCTAGAGGAAGAGGGTCAAAAAGGGTTGTAACAGCACTAGGGGAATGACTGAATTCTATAGTGCGCCATTAAGAGGAAGTTTGTCAAAATACGAAGTGTTTCAAAAGATTTCAATAAAAAAAGTATAAAAAATTAAGCAATTACATTAAGTAAAGTTAAAAATTAAGCAATTACATTAAGTAGGAAAATTGTTAGGACTAGGTTCCCTCAGCTTACCCTGCTTTATACAAGGTAAGAGAGCTAACGAGAAGATAGCTTCACAATTAATAACAATAGTAACTATAAAATGGGAAGTCCCAATTGGGACACATAATAAAAACAAATTTAGCAAATCTATTTGCGTTTCCTAGAGTATGGGAGTCAAAAATGTTGTAACAGTACTATCGGAGTGACAAATCTACTTGCTTTAGTTCAGTCTTTTGTTCGATAATGGTCCATTAAGAGATATCTTGTGAAACAACTAAATGTTTCTGACAGTTTTGATAAATAAAAAAATGAGAATTTTTATTACATATTTGAAAAATCCAAAATCCACACGTGTGACTGTAAACGAGATGGTTGTGGGTTCAATTTTTAAAAAATGAATGAATGGGAGATTGATTATTCAATATTTTCATTTTCTGGCTCTGGTAACAACGCAAAGTGTGGGGTTTAATTCCACAACTGATGCATAATGCCTTAATAATTAAGAGAAGAGAAAATAAGAAAAAGTGGAAAAGAAAGTATCTACATGGGGACGGCGTGATATTGAGAAGAAGTTTGAAGTAAAATGTAGGAAAGTTCAAAAAATCGTTATTTATTTCCATATTAAAAGCATGAAGACAAAATAATTGACGTGTTTCCACTACGCTACGGTGGCTCCCGCTTCTAATTTACTAAAGATAAACGTACTTGAAGAAACAAATTAAAACGATTAGAATAAACCACTCACGCCGTGAAACCAGACATGACATGACAGAACGACTTTTAATTTAAATTTTTGATATAAAAAATGTATAATTCAACTTTAAAGTTTAAATTAAACTAGGCTTGCTAAGAGCAGATATAATATAATACTCGTTATATTCTAGTATAAAATTATTGAACAAAATGCGCTGTTAAGTTCTGGTAGTTGGTAATGTCTTAATATATTATCTAATGCTTTAATACCTTCAAACGGAAAATGGATAGCAGAATATTTAGACACTACCTATCCTGTTTAGGGATAAAACGTGCATCAGCAAAAAAATACATTTAATATTTCTATCTATCTTCACCTGTTATTCTATCTTTATACAGAAAATTTAGTGGACATAAAAGTATATACAATTTCATTTTTTCCTGTTCCTATTGATATTTCAGGAAATCTTTTGATAGTGCTTCTCTATCCTTTTCAAGGAGGCTGTAGCTACACGTCTTTCATCCAAATATCGCAAAGTGTCTTGGGAATGGAGTGTCTTAAAACTAGGCTCCCAGGTTCCTTCACCTACCCTGATATGAGTGTAAAGCGAACAATAAAAATATTTATCATTATTTTTTTTAAATTAAAAACTAGAAATGTTCATATGTAATGAATAACTATTACCATCACATTTATTTTTCTTTGCATTACCTTGGGGATCCAAAATTTGATATCATTCTGAGGTATATAATTAAATCATTTTATTTGTTCCAGAACCCATGCCCAGTTGTGGTGGGCATAAGTGTGAGCCTGTAAACGCTAAAGTTTGTGGGTTTAAACTCAATTAAAGATAAATAATGTTGAATATTTGTTTTTCTTCGCTTAGATATCAAGGCGAAGCACGGCGTTAAGTGCCACAATATCTCTAGAGTTAAGCGGAAGATAGGGAACCAAAGTGCCTTAAGATAACGACATTACGTCGTCTCTATGGGTCTTAACATTAGATTCCCAAATTCCCTCTGGCAAAAAAAGCAAGTATTTACGTATTTTATTGACCTGCATTTTAGATATTAATTATTAAGTTTCTGTTTCATGCTACTTGCTTAGCTCACTCCTTGCCGGAGTTTGTGTTTTTATAATACTTTTTTACTTTATCAGGGTAAGGTTTAAGTTTATTTTAGTGTGCGATATGATAGTGGGATATATTTTTAACATTTTTTTTTTAATTTCACGGTGGGAACGGTGGGAACGTGGGAACTTGGTGTTAAGACACTTTATTCACCACTTTCTGCCGAATTCCCGTTGCAATGCGTGTTGAATTGAAGAACACAACGTCACGCTTTACCTAGAGTTACCAGAGTCAGGAAATGCACATATGAGATATTTAATTCCCATTCTAGGTATTGATTTTCAGTAAATAATTAAAAGAAAATTTTATTTTGTATTTCGTAGCACTCACTCGTACTTTCGTAGTAACACACCTTACTTACTCGTAGAAGCGCTACCATATTGTGGTCATTTTCATGCATATTAGAATTCGAAATTATTTACACTATTCACTCGGAGGTGCTACAAAGCCTGTTTAACTTTTTATAATAAGTAATCGTCAAAATGTATCGATTGTATATAAACTATTAGATTAACATAAAACGGTGTTAGATGAAAAAAAAATGTTGTCGCCAGGTGATGCTATTGGCAGAGTATACACAGTGCATCCGTGGTGAATGTTACTATTTGCGCTTGTTGCTTCAGGTTGTTCGAGAACCAATTTCTCTTTCAATTTTGAAAACTATTGATGGTGTAGAGCATCTTTTGTGTCAAGTAACTTGCAGGATTTAGAACATTACAGCGAATTGAAGTCGATATCCACTCGGACCACAGTCTTGAGGAATCTTGCGTCAGTAATAGAATTATACGGCAGTTATTCTTTACAATGTTAGTGTTTTGTGCTATCTCAGATCGTTCAATATTGCAGGAAAAGTACAAAATATTATTATCAGAAGATTTTTACGTACTCTTAGACGTAATGTTAAAAATAATATCAGTCCAACAAATGAAAGAGCAATTAATAGTTACTTTTATTCTATTTTGGCCCTAAAATTAATGAGAGCGCTTCCAAATTTACAAGGGAAAAAAATTTACTTTTGTTTGCTAAAAAAGTTTTCTGTGTTTTTGTGGACTTAGAAAGGGTTGTAACAAAGAGATTATGGGAGTTACTGCACCGGTATAACGTGAGCCTTGCTATAGGCTGTAAAGTCTCTCTACAGAGATCATTCAGCCTGCGTGCAAGTAGGAGCTGGCTGGCTGTCAACTTGGTTTGACATCCAACCGGGTGCGGGTAAACCTTGTTTAACAACAAGGTTGCGCCATGGCACTTGGTTGTTGAATTTATATTTGGACAGGTATCTTTAAGGAGTCAGACAATGTGACAGGAGAGGGAAAGTAGCCTACCTTGAATATAAACTGCCTGCTGTACGCAGATGATGCAGTGCTTATTGCATCATCAGAAAGCGAGTTACAGGCATTGGTTACACACTTTTAAAAAAGGGTGTTCAAATAGTGGTCTACGCCTGAATGCAAATATGACTAAGGTTCTGATATTTGAAAGAAATTAAAAAAGGACAAAATGCAAGATGCAAGTAGTGTAAATGATAATTAAATGAAAGATTAGAACAAGTGAATGAGGTAGTTAGTGTATCTAGGAAGTATGTTTAGCAGAGATGGAAGATACGAAATGGATGCAGAAAGGCGTATTGCTGCCGGTAACATAAACTGTGTTTTAGCTGCACTGTTGAGACGGCGAATCGTTAACATAGCTGCGCGTTTGGCCGTACACAATGCAGTATTGGTACCGACGCTGCTATACGGCAGCGAAACGTGGTGGTACGTATTACAGAAGAAGAATGTAAGAAAGATGAATACAGTAGAGATGCGATCTCTTTGTAGGATATGCGGTATTAGTGTAACTGATTGCATACCCAATGAAGAGATATATAGAAAGGTAGGTACTAGCGTCGATGTGACAGTGAGAATGAGGATGAGTGAAGAAAGAATGGCAAAAAAGAAATATGAAGCAAAATTCAGTGGTAAGAGAGGGAGGGGGAGACCTGGATTGACCTTCGAAAACACAGTATCTACGATACTGGAGGAAAGTCACGTAAAAACCATAAGAAGTATGGTGGCGCTCCGTTCTCTCTACCGCTAGTGATATAGCGTGAAGCTAATTTAAGTTACATAGAACAGTCGCTAGTATTAAGCCACTCAGTTCCTATTCAGACCCTTCCATTCCCCACTTTCTACTGAATTGATGTATTCCGTGTTGAGTGACAAAACTCAACGTGCGTTTTTGACTCAGTTTCAGAACAAGGAAATTGAGAATGTTAAATATTTCATTTCTTTTAGCGGGATCAAACCCATAACTTGTCGTGTTTACAGACGCACACGCTCCTGTGTTACGACTGGATTCGAATCACTAGTGCTCACTGCCTTAGCTAATCTCTACAGCTCTCGCAAGCTAATAAATCTTCATTTATTTTAAAAGGTAAGAAATTTTGTTGAAATAATCCGTTATTTTAAGGTTTACATTCCACTAAGGAAACTTTAGTATTTAATAAAATAGATAAAATATTTTACTTTATATTTTATTTTCCAATTTTTTTATTAAAGTTTATTTTATTAAATCTAAAAAAGTCGGTACTAGTAGAAAAAATGACATGATTATTAAAAACATTATGATTGTGGGGACAAGACATTCATGACAATAATTCCATCAGCCCATCGCTGTTTATGCACCACGGTTTATGGCTAAAGCACTCAAATAGCGAATATAGAGAAAGACAATTGAAATATCTAAGATTTCTTAAGTAATAAAAAACCAAAAGAAATTTAAGTACCAGATAATTATAAAATTACTTTGTTTTAGTTTTATATTGTATCCTGCAAATGTCATGATAGACAGATGGGACCTGAGAATTGAATAATAAGATAATCCGTTCTCATTAAGAGATTACTGATCATGTTTGTTGCATGTTGAGGAATTCAACGCCACACTTTACCTTCAGAGCGAGGACAAAGAGAAACTTAAATAATTAATTTCCTTGAGCGGGCATCACAACTCACATAGTAAAAGGAATATAATACTCGTAAGTAAGAAAAAGTTGATAACAGGTGCACATGTGTCTGGAATATTAAGTAAAAGTATATAAACAAAATATGAAAATAAAATCAAATAAGAAATTAAGTAGAAATTAATCCTTACCTAGAATCCAAGTCCTAGAAACTCACGAGCCCGTCTCATATATGATATCCAAGCCACTTCAGTTTCAATATAGTCGTATTGGAATTTCAATTTAAATGGATCCTTCAGTCCTTCCTATACTTATAAATGTGTCGTAAGACCAGCGGGCATCAAGCAACGTTAGACACGCACGTATCTTGTTTACAGAATGCTTGCGTAGAGAATACAAGAAGAAATCAAGACAGGTAATTATTTAAAAAATCTATAAAGTTGAACGTAGCGCGATTTGAACCTAAGCCTTCTGAAATATGCCCAAGCCATCTGACCAATAAGGCATACGTTTTCAGGATATCTGTAATATAAGAAAACGAATCAGCCGAGTATATAAGTGTTCTTTGAAAGTTTTCACTTCCATAAATTCATGAGGTATGGTGGCATATGTTAGGTGAGTCAGACTTTCTCCGTCTGGTTGTCATTTTTGTACTGAATGAAAGTATGGAGTTCATTTCCCACTTGGAAGAATATCTATATATAAAAAGTATATTTAAAAAGTAGAATACGTATAATTTTACTTAGCATTTTATCTAAGCAAAATCCCGTGTACTGCACAGCGTCTTACTATAAGACAGACTCGGGTTAGTGAGACATTTTCATTTCTCCTTGCTAGTGACCAAACCGCGGTGTTAGGTTCTGCTGCTCAAGATATTGTCTTAAAAAAGTCCTGCTTATGTGAAAAATACATAAATTCTATTAAGAAACTTGTATTTTTCCTTTATTAGTGTAATTATAAACAAGAAAAGTGTAGAAGTAAGTGTATTATATTGATTTCATTTAAAAAGGTCAGTTGAAAGCGGATTTAAATAACTGAGAAAAATGTCCGGGCAATATTTGAAAATTGAGAAAAAAAAACGAAAATTGTGAACGAGGCCTGTCGTGGCGCGTTGCCACAAGCGAGCCTAGAGGGCTCGATTTTCACTAGAAGAAATGAAATATATAATATTTTCAGTTTTTCAACCTGGTAAAAAGGGAAAGAGTGGCGTTGAGTTCCGCCATTTACCACGCAATACTTCAAACTCAGAAGAAAATCGAGAAAAAACGTGTGTTAATACATAGGAACCGAGTGTCTTAACACTAGGTCACCAAGTTCCCTCTGCCTACCCTGTCGTGTGCGAGTTATAGCGTGAAGTGAAATAAAAATTGAGAATAGTCGCGTTTGAAGTCAAACAGAAACTCCTTCATTTTCAAACTTTTCGCTCCTTGAAGTATATATAATACTCCCAATTCATAATTGCACTTTAAAACATTTACAAACTTCTTATAATTAGTCAGACATTTGAGCCTCTTAAGGAAACTAATTTAAAGGCAGCTTATCTTGAAATTTCAAATTCTTATCAAAACTGTGAAATGTTAACTTTGAGAGATCTTACTCGTTCCGTTGAAATTATACCTACTTTGCTCAGTGGTTTAACGTTAAGAACGTATTATTTAGCATATAACAGAGTGACTATAAAATTATAAATTTAAAGGACACTCCGTTTAAGGCACGTGTGACATGCTTATTACAATATATACGAGTACTTCTATGATAATATTTTAAGTGTGATAAGTTTGTTTAGTTGAACACATTAAATTCCGTAACAACAAGATTGAAAGCCTTTTTCTGTTATTTCTTCAGAAAGGCTAAATGCTTTTACACAACTTTAATGTAAGCCGGGGGTGGAGCTACAGATTAGCAAATTCCTAGAGGAGCTTTATGCTTTTTCTCGCAAATGCAAAGAAAACCTAGAGTTAATCCACTACGTTTCCCAGTTTTTATACAAATTTTCTAGACATTAGAAAAAAAATCATTTTTCGCGTTCTAAACGAAGATATTTACTTACAATAAGAATCTAACGTTTGAGTTAAATATTACCATCTGTACTTAAAAAGCAAGAACGATTGTCACAGCAACTTCAGTTCCAAAATTTGGAGTCAAGTTCCTGTAAAATTACTTATCGTCAATCAAAACCGATGGAGCGCTATGTGAAATATTTATTTCTTGTTATATAAAGATTAATTATTTAAAAACAAACTTGTAGAAGTTCTTTTAAATTATGAAAATGATTTAAAAAAAAGATGAAATTAATAAATCTATTCTTAATATACTAAATCTCAGAAATGTGTATACTTTTTTTTTAACTTTACGCTGTACATTACACGTAGCAGGTTAGGCAAAGGAAACTTGGGAACCTATCGTTAAGACACTACAGTCCATTCTCCACTTTCCGCCGAATTTGATGCATTGATGCATGATGATATGAACGTGTTAAAAGGCACAATCAACGTCGCGTTTTACCTTACAAGAGCGACAAAATTAAAATATTTATGAAGTTAAGTACGCTAGTCTTAGGAATTACTTAACTTAACTTAGCTCCACGCTATATCCCTAGCGGGGTAGGCAGAGAGGTCGGAGCGCTAAATGCTACGGTCTTGACATACCTCTTTCGCCTCGTCTACCAATATCAACCTCTACATACATGCCCTCCGGGGGGTCTTTATGCTTTTTACGCGACCTTCCTCCAGTATCGTAGATATCTATTTTCGAAGGTCAACCAAGGTGTTCCCCTCCTTCTTTTACTACTTACTTTTCCTTCATAAATATCTTTTACCGTCCTATCTTCACTCATTCGCTCAACGTGCCCAAACCACCTAAGCATGTTCTTCATTCTCACTGTGACATACACGGTAGTACCTACCATTTTGTGTATCTTGTAATTGGGTATGCGATCAGCTAAACTGACACCGCATATCCTACGAAGAGATCGCATCTCTACAGTATTTATCTTTCTTATATTCTTCCAACCAACCAATACTGAGTTGTGTACGGCCACTCGCGCAGCTATACTGACGTTTCGCCGTATCAACAATGCGGCTAAGGCACCATCGACTCTGTTGCCGGCAGCAATACGCCTTTTCAAATCCATTTCGTATTTTCAGTCTTTGCTAAACATACTTCCCAGATATACTACCTCATTCACTTGTTCTACTATCTTATCATTTGCACTGATCTTGCATTTTGTCCTTTATTCATTTTTTTTAAATATCAGAACCTTCGTCTTACTCGCATTCGAATAGGAATTAGTTAGTTTTTTTTTAGTTTTACTGTGTATTCTGCTTAACACTGTAGAGGTATCTTTTTAACCTTGTGATAAGGCGTTTATAGTGTAAGTAAGTACCTAATGTTATGATGTTAATTTATTGATGATGTTAATTTATTGTATAATGTAAAGTACCTAATGTTATGATGTTAATATATTGATGATGTTAATTTATTGTATAGTGTAAGGTACCTCATGTTATGATATTAATTTATTGAAGAAAAGAATTTCAACTGCATTAGCCATCAATGTTGGGACTGATAGAATATGTCATACACAGTTATCAATATTTTTTACTACCTTACGTGAATGAAATCACAAGTGAAATGTACTTAGATATAAAAGAACGAGAAAATCAAAACAATTAATACCCCAAAATAAACATCAAACGCAAAATCATTTTTCCATTTACGCGTTACGACGTCTTCATATATTATAAATCCATTGAAAGAGCAACCCTTACGATTTTCCTCTTTGAAACTTGTACAAGTTGTTATCGCTTGTTTGACTTGTCAAAGGTTTTTGTTCGCGTTCAAAATTTCCCTACAAATTATTCCCATAAGTAACATATGTCACTAACTTTACTTTGTATACTGTATGTGTTTTAAATCAGTTTCAATGATATATAATTACATATATATAATGAGACTATTTAAAAAAATCTAAACTTTTCCAAATTTTTAGAGTCAAATAGGTATCTGTTAAATAGATTGTATGCTTTATAATTTACATAAGTCCATTCAAAAAGTACCACTTGTATGAAGTACCACTATACTAACACTATAGGAAGATATGTCTTGATATATGATTATTCACGATTAATAATTAGATTTGCGTTAAGTTTCACAATGAAAGTAGTAAGTATAATGTCATCTTAGTAAAACTCTATTACTAAAACTACGATAATTGCAATAGTAAATGACATACTTATTCTTAAGTATTAAAAAAAACTCCATCCTCTTCATCATTATGCAAAGGAAGGCGCTGCAGATAGTTAAAGCTCAGGTGGTTTTCATGGAATAAATCGAATACTACGCAGGCGAAGCCGCGGGCAGCAGCTAGTATTCAATATTACATTTCCTCGAGTGCGAATCTAACTAACCTTAATCTAATAACCTGTTGCGTTTACAGTCACACCCCTGTACCTTTGTTTCACAACTGGCAAAATAATATGGGAATATAAAAAACACCGCATGAACAATTACGTACATATATACCTTTATATATGTATATATAACCGGAAGCCAACAACATTAGTCTTTATGTTTTCCGCTTTGATATAGAAAACAATATTTACAATGGTACCCAGGATTGGTGTTCAGTAGATTTTCTTGTTAGTTTTGCTCTACGCTTTGTTACTTTGTACTATATGCTTGTATTTGTACTATTTGCTTGTTTTTAAAAAGTTAGGAGTTATTACGTTGTGTTTAAATGTGTTTCTAATTCGAATATAACTAACAACATTTTATATGCATATAAAATGTTGTTAGTAATTAAAATTGTTACAGGTAACACTAAGTTTCATAAACTTTTGCATATGTATCCTGAACTACCTTGCCCTTCTGGCATACCACGTACGCCAAAACAAAATACAGTACATTTTTTATCTCTCTGATACGAAGGCAAAGCGCAGAATTGAGTTAGCCACACATCACGCAATGCCTCAAATTTGATAGAATTAAACTGGAGTGTCTTAATCCTAGGTTTTCAAGTTCTCTCTGCCTACCTTGCATCGCGTGGGATACAGCGTGAAGGTGAAAAAAAAATTACATGTGTCCGAAATTATGAGATTCAAACCACTCGCTGGTATAATTACTGGAATTACTGGACGGAAGAGGAACCCTAAAAATATATAATATATAAATAAACAACTATTTCTATATACATGTTACTTTCATTGTACTGTGCGAAAAAGTGAAGTACTTTATTCTGGACATAGTTTCAGGAACTGCATTTATTTTAAGTTTTAAATAAGTAGTTTTGATGTTGAAAATTATTCGCCTTGTGCACGACAGAAGTCATTCCGACTTTACAGAAATTACTCAATATTTTCATTTTTTCTCTCTAGTCATCAAGCAAAGAGCGTTGTTGTAATTCACCACTTAACACGCAATGTCTCAAATTTTGCAGATACTTGAAAATGGAACAAAGTATCTTTACACTAGGTTCCCAAGTTGTTACTATTTCTTCTCGATGAATGAAATAAAGTTTGAAGATAAAAAGAATTAAATTAAAATAATTTATAATATTTTTTTTAATAAATGAAGAGAAAATAGGAATCCTGTCGTGGCGCAGAGGCACAAGAATGTGACTGTAAAAGCGACAGATTGTAAATTCGATCCCCACTCGAGGA
>DWMZ01001537.1:0-16143 GCA_018249855.1 Eueides tales michaeli
TGGGGGGGGGGCGGATCTAAAACCTCACCACGAATCACGAAGGAGGGAGGGGTGTTAAAAATGCTAAAAAAACATCACGTGATTAATGGACGGCCCCCTACGTAAATTTAATGCAAACGCTGCCCTTACAAAATAGATGAAACATATATAATAGAAAATTGGATATCTTAAAATCATCTGTAAAATACTTTCGAGAGTAACCTTATATCTATTTTACTGTTCATTTGTTTAACATGAAAACGAAGCTTCCAGCAACGCGCTAGCGCCTTTGTTTGTTACAACTCCATGATTAATTATTTAATAAACTGACTATGTCACTTTTTTATATGGCATTATTTTTGTATGATCCCATGAAAGGATTCGTCTTTTATTTATATGTGTATAGGGGTACTTTGTGAAACTACTATGTGAAAATTTTAATGTCTTTGGTGACATCATAGTCTCGACGGCTAAGTGAAATGATAATGAAAATTAACCACAAAAATAATAATCTAATGAATTATTTTTGTATACTTTAAATTCGTAAAAAACTCCCTACAGAGATATTGGGGCAATATAAATAAAATGTAAGAAGCGTATAAGAATTGTGATGTATATTGGCTTAGTGGTCAGAGCGCTTGCACGGGTTCCAAGGAGAGCGGTGGAACAGCCTTGGGCAGTACTCTGATCTCCACCTTGCAATGGGATGGGCACCCACCTGCATGGCGAATCTATATATTTTTAGACAAGTGGTTCATAAATACTTGAAATTATTTTTAACACGCTATAAATAGTATATATATAAGTATTCATAGTTAATGAAAACATATTAATATATTTTCATTATCTATGAATTTTCATAGGTAAACCTTTTATAAAAGATTTTTTGCCAATTCACGTTTTTGAAGATCGAATCCACAACCAACGCGGTAACAATTAGATACTTTTAATTCCATTAAGCCACACAAATGGAGACATATTAAAATTACTAACATAAATTCAAAATTCTCAAGCCAAGTTAAGATCAACAGTTTAT
The DNA here is from genome assembly GCA_018249855.1 of Eueides tales michaeli. NCBI lineage: Eukaryota > Metazoa > Arthropoda > Insecta > Lepidoptera > Nymphalidae > Eueides > Eueides tales. Next base: position 1,016 of record DWMZ01001537.1, read on the forward strand.
AACTTCTATAATTAAATAAATGTATTTACTTTATTTATTGGTATTGTACGGCGATTGCCGCAAAGCTGTCTAAAGTACTCACGTATCGAAGAACATGTGATTTACCATCGGTCTTATATTCCGTTTGAAAAGCTTTTAAGCTTATAATAGATCTTGTTTAGAGAACTTTGAAAATATATATTTCTTATTTTGTTTACGTTCATACTTTTTTCAGCATCAAATAATCTCGTCCTGTCTCAATTCTTCTCTGAATTGAGTACTGAATGGTGGAACTCAACGCCGCGAGGTTTTTTTTACTTTATTTTTGCTTTTTTTACATATAACAATCTGGTAATCTAGCGTTAGAACACTCCTTTCTTATTAAGACACTTTGGTTTCCCAATTTACGTTAAATTTCCAAGGTCGTTTATCGTCTCCTCACCACAGCGAGGAATCAAAAATAAATAAATTATTTATAGTTATATTATAGTCGTTCATGCCCCTTCTCCACGACAGCCTCATTTTGAGAATACGTCGATTTGAGCATCTATAACCAAGAAATTAAACCCATAACTAACTACCTTGCCATTTACTATGCCAAAAGATCACCTTTATGATGAAAATTCTATAATACTTATATAAATAAAGCCCAGGAAATATAATTAATATCAAGCTGGCCTACAGAACAAAGCTTATGTTGTGCTATTTCCGGTTCGCCACAGCAATTTGCGTTGACTTCCTGTACCCATCCGCACTGTGGCGGTAGTATAAGTTTTCTAAACGATTCGATGTTTTTTTCAGTAATAGATACATTGCTGAATTATTAAGCAAATTTTAGTTTGTATGTGTTTGGACTGCGTAATGGATTATGTGATATGGATGTTAAGATTTTTAGTAGTAAACTGAAATAGTGACATTTTAGTGTTTCATACTTCACACATACTGTCGTAGCGCAGTGGCATAATCGAGCGACTCTAAATTTGACAGGTTGTGGGTTCGATCCCCACTTGAGGAAATGAGATATTTAATAATTTTATTTCTTTGCCTACACTGCCATGTGCGGGTTACGGCGTGAGGCTGACAAAAGAAAACTTAAATATGGTAAATTTTTATTGCCGCTAAAGTAAGAAATATAAAAAATAATAAAATAAAATAAATATTTAGTAATATTTCTGGCCGTTTTTCACTTTGTAGTGAATCCGACTCCCACTTTGCAGTCGGAGTTCCAAACATATCTTGTATATAATACGTTAACATTATAAGTATTATGAAACTTGGCTGTAATTTTATGAACATTTTCTAAAGAAACCCATTCCGCTGTAACATAATAAATTTCTTTCATTACATTTCATATTAAAAGAGTTATTATATGATACTCTTGGATAAAATATATATTATTTGTATTTTGTATACAATATGAAAAGAATCGTAAGCAATATATTTACCGAGCACCTACATATACTCTTTTATATTAATTAATCAATCGAATCACACCTTCACACTGTTTTCAACTTAGTGGAACAGGTTAGTGTCAAAACATTTTCATTTCCGTTTTCTGAACACCGTCTTTTTAAAATAAAGCTATTAGCGCACCAAATTGGTCTAATAGCGTTATTTTCAAGGAAATATAACAATATCGAGGCCTGTCGTGGCGCAGTGGCATAAGCATGTGACTGTAACCGACAAGCTGTGGGTTCGATGCCAACTCGAGGAAATGAAATATTTAATATTTTCAATTTAAATATTTAACGTTTTCATTTCTACGCTCTGGTAAGAAGCCATAACGTGACGTTGAGTTCCGCCACTCAAATTTCCATGCCTCAAATTTGGCGGAAAGTGGGGAACGGAAGCAGAACGGAGTGTCTTAACAGTATGTTCCCAAGTTCCCTCTGCCAACACTGCCATGTGCGGGATACAGATATATATATATATATATATATATATATATATATATATATATATATATATATATATATATATATATATATATATATATATATATATATATATATATATATAATTTCCATTCAATATACTGTGTATATCTGTAGTACTTTTCTAAACAAATTACTTTGTATTGATATATGTTATTAATTTATGATCTAATTGCAACTAAACAGACACTAAATGTAAAGAGAAGCTCGTTTAAGCAATTCCTGAATTCATCTAATTATATTAGACCAACGCACAGACAAACATATAAACCGAACAAACAAAATCATTGTTTTTAGTTTTACTACATTCATAATTAAGTTTTTGATATACTACTTTTTTTCATGTACAGACAGATTTTATTGTTTGTATAGATAATGTAGAAAAAGTGAAATATTACTAAATTTAAAAACGTATAAAAATTTGAACGAAGCAGGATTTGAACCCGCGCCTCTTGGGATCCGTCCAGGTCCGTCCTCGAAAGAGGCGCGGGTTCAAATCCTGCTTGGTTCAAATTTTTATATGTTTTTAAATACTAATTTTCTTTCCTAAGTGTGGAATAACACTTTAAAAATAGTACAAAATAAGTAAAATATTACTTCAAATATTATTTTATACATTACGTCCTGATTTACTACCTAGTTCATCTGCTCGTGGAATAGTCTTATAATAAATAAAATTCTATCCCGAGCGTGGACATATAGAAAGCCTTATGGAATGGGATCCAATCAAATATATATCCGGTCAGAGATTTTGTTATTGTTTTCAGCTTTCTGGCTATTTATTTTTCCTATAAGAAAAATTGTAACGTATCAGTCTTCTTTTAGGAAACTAATATGTACGAAAATAATAATTATTATTGTTGGATGTTGATTTACTTATATTACTACGTCTTTATGTAATTTGTAGGTGTTTTTTTGGGGGAAATAGATATATAAAAAAATATATAAAAAATGAAGAAACAAGAGATTATATATCAAGATCATATAGTTTTTTTTAGCTTCACACTGTATCTCTCACAAAGCAGGAGGCAAAAGAAACTTAGAAACTTAGTGTTAATACACTCCGTTCCGTTCCACACTTATCTATTATTTTATAGCGAAATTCTCGAGGCATCGAGATTAACGCGAGAAATACTGCGTTTGCTGTGGGCTAGTTGGTACCTCACTGCTCAGCAGGCTGGTTCAGATAAAAAAGAATAAGGAAACCTAAACTTAATAATTTTGTTTAAACCCTAGACACAACTTCCATGAACACATCGCGTTCCTTAAACGTATAAGTAAACAGATATATTTAATTATCAATCTCGAAATATAAACTTTTTATAGTCAGAGCAAAATAGTGTTTAAAGCTATCTACAGATTTTTTTTTTCACATATATTTCTTCTTAGTTTCCATGATTAGAAGGCACTATATATATTTTTTGCAGAAAGTTCGGAGAGCTTCTAATTGTACTGAAATTTTAACACAAGAATTTTTTATGCTACTCTGTAAATTCTCGCATAATTTGCTACTCGGGTTGCAAATTTTAATTCTTTTCCCTATCCTTATTTTTCCTGACTTAGTGCTTAACCGTTTCATAGCTTAGCAAATAAGCTTTTTTTAAATAGATAAATAGAATGTATGGTGCCTTACTATGCATTACAAAATTGATTAAATTAATTATATAACTGTCGTTAACAAATATCATATTCAGCTTAACATAGAATAATACCATAGGTCAATTATCTGTCTTTGTACTGTATGAGTAATCTACATCTTCCTATTCTCAATCTTTATTTCTTCAATTTCTGGTTTTTAAATATTTAAAGTGATGTCATAATAGAGAAGATTTTGTAAACAATCTAAATCTTAAAAATCAAACAATTTAGGCATACTTAGGGTCGTTAAAATAAAAATGCCCTGGCACCATCTTCATCCCAGAATGACAAAAGATAGCTAACGGTTTCTCAATCTTCATCAAACATTTCTTCAATTTCTACTTTTACAATATTCAAATTGATGTCATAATGGAAAAGATTTAGTTAAGTAATCGACTATAAACCTTAAGAATCAAACAATTGAGACATACTTAGGGTCGTTAAAATAAAAATGCCACAGTAGGGTAATTTAGACTCAGGGATAAATATGACTATTTTAAATTAATCCATCAAGTTTCCTTACTACAATTAAATAATATTAATTTATAAATATATATATATATATATATATATATATATATATATATATATATATATATATATATATATATATATATATATATATATATATATATATATATATATATATATAAGTAAATGTTATTTATATTTCGAACGGAATCTGTGATGCTTACTGAGACTTATCGAGCAATCGACTGTACTCCTACACCATTGCAGTTACAGCGCATGATAAATGTTAAGCATTATAGATCAGATCTATAGATCTATAGATAATTTGGTAAATAGACCCACTATACAGATAATGTTCAATTGTTCTATAATAATTCACCTGCTTATCAAATTGTTGATCATTTTTTGAATAAAAAATACGTGGAAAATATTATCAATACAATGTATTATATTGTTATACAAAATATAGAGAAAATCTGTTCAACCTTTCAATATATTACATACGAAAGTTATATAGAGAATTTAATTTATCAATCTTTTATAACCTCAATATCACGCATATTTATAATAAAATATCTTTGAAATCCCATATATTCATATAAATATAAAATAATATACACTATAATGTATAACAAAATCACACTATACAAATCTGTAAATATAATGATCAAACTCTACAAGTAATCATTAATGCTTATTTTCAAACTAGATGGCGTTACATGTATTCTGAATCACGCTATGGTTTCGTTGTATTTGGAAGCATAAGCAATTTCAGATTCGAAAAATTCGGTGCCATCAGAAGGGTCTTAACTGACTCGACTGAACAGCGGGTGATGATTATGGAAATGATCATTAGTGATTAAACTCCGCTCGCTCGTGTCTCAACTATCGCAGAGGCACGTGTCGAATATCTGACGCTGTTTTTGGCCTATTTTAATTTATCTTATATATTATTATATTATTATGACTATATAAAGAATAATCATGAAATATTTTAAATATATCTTTATAATTACGATGTTTAATAGAAAATATAAGTAAAAGGTAATAATTAAGACTAAATTTTGAAGGATAATTGAGAACTTAATTTTGTGAGTGCATAGTATTTACAGTTTCATCTGTTATTACTGAAACATTAATATTTTATTGATTATTTAATAGCATGTAGTTAAAATGATTATTATAAGATCTATTGTGTAAAAAAATAATGTTAATATGAGTATTAAACTTCTCAATTGAAATTACAATAAAATCATAAAATACAATCACCTCATATATAAAGTTAACGTATTGTAATAAATAAATAAAATTATAATTTTTAACCGAATAAGTGCCTGTAAAAAAATAATAGCAATATTTTTTAGCGGACTAAAATATAATTTTAAACTACTCGTACATGGCCGCAAAAGCCCTTTCGTAATGATTTTAATAAAAATAACTAAGAAAACAATAATACTAATAAGAAAAGTAAACGAAACGTTGGGTTTCCTAAAAAATATATAACGATTAATCCGATCAAATATGTTACATATAAAAAATTACATTATTCAGGAATAATTAAAATGTATAGAAACATTTTATAGTGAATTAATATAATTGCATTTACCAGTGTATATAGTAATTCATATTTTACCTAACAAAGAAGGCAACCGTAGAGCCGACCGCAGAGAACCGTAGAGTCCTTTGCCTTTCGACTCGGTAGTAGTTTTATACTCATTTAACAATACTAAATAATTTGCTAAAGTGTTTTTCACAATTCTCATATATATGCAAATTAAAAACTCTTTTTTACTCAGATCACAATGTATACCACACATGGCAGGTTAGGCAGAGAGCATTTGAGAAAGCATTTGAGAGAGAGAGAAGTGTTAAGGCACTCCGTTCTGTTTCCTACTTTCCATCAAATTTGAGGCGTTATATGTAGAGTGGCGGAACTTAACGTCGCACTTTGCCTTTTGAAAATATTAAATAAATCATTTTCTGATATTCGTCGGATTATCATCGGATATATCATCGGATTGAACCCAAAACTGTCTCATTTTTAATTTCACACTTGTGCAGTATTTGATGACATAAACAATATAATTTTAATATTCCTTAAAAATATATTTTAAAAAATCCATAAACAAATAAGATAGGTTTAAAAAACAGTAAACTAACATTACAAGATGAATCAGAGCGTCGCGAGCGCTGAAGCGTTACGTCAAGTTCAACAGTTGCGCAATCTATATAACCGGGATATTGATGGAAGGAAATCGTAAGACAGACCCCATTGTTGAGAAATGGAAATGCGATAGTTCTAAGTTCGAATTCCGTTATTACAAATCTTTATTTTTATGCAGGCTTGTCTAGTGTTATACAAAAATATGCTGTTGGAAGTTAAACAGAAATTTTCCATCAATTTTTTTTCATACTTTCACAGAACGTAGTCTATTTCTATGCCAAAATATATAAAACAAAGGCCTATCGTAGCACAAGCATGTGGCTGCAAACGTGACAAGTTCTGGGTTTGATCCTCTCTCGAAGAAATAAAGTATTTAATATTTGCTCTTGCTCACTCTGGTAAAGACAAAGCGCGGCGTTCAGTTCCACCACTCAATGCGAAACGCCTGAAATCCGGCGAATAGTGAACAACGACGCAATGTGACCCAGTGTTCCCAAGCTACCTTTACCTACTCTGTCTATTTCGAAACCTCTTTATTGTAAGGAAGGTGAAAATTGGAAGAGAATTAAGAGATTCTTGACATAACGTACTTAAATCTTCCAAAATAATATAGGATGACTGTACGAACAGCTTGTTGCACGTAACAAAGCCATGCGAAGCCGGATTATTTTCAAACATAGAATAAAATATTCTTTCAAAATTACTAATAGCAAGTTACAGTGGTGGTGGTTGTAATGGAAAAAGAATAAACGAAGTAAATATTCAAATCCAGGCTTTATATTTGATTGCTTTAATCGATCTTTATCCCTTGGAAAATGTTTGTCGTTCGCAAAACTTCAAATACTTCTAAGGAACACTTATCTTAATAAGTATGTACTTCGATCAAGAAAAGAAAAAGTCTGGGGAAAAATCAAAACAATATACATGTGCTCACAAATTGATTACATGTAATTACATTAATGAATGCTGTTAACCCTATTGACTTTTACAGCGAAAACGGGTGGGGAGAGAAGAGAGTAATCTGTATGCAGCAAGGGCGACCCCTGCGGGACCTGAATCTCGGCGTTCAGCTGTACGTATTCTACTTTTCTTCTATTAATTTCATGTAGACTATATAGACACTGCTAAAGTAATAAAATTTTGTAATCATCGCAGTGCTAAATATGGCGTTCGAATACGCTCCCGATCATACTGTATCCAGAAATATGGCCGAAAGGCGGAGAGTGGCAAAAATTATTTTCAAGATTCTCTGGACTAGGGTAAAAAATTAGTTATTTATTGTATTTTTTTTTAGAAATAATGCATAATTATACAGTATCACGCTGTATCCAGCGTATGCCAGGTAGCAGGGGCATATTAATGTTAAGATACTCTATTTCTTATTTATTTGCTGATTTTTTGAGGCATGTTGACAGGCGCAATTTAAGCAAAGTTTTGTTTTTTTTTCTTCTTTGCTTGAGAGAAGAAAAATAAACAAAACGAACATGCAACCGCTGCTTTTATAGACTATGCCACAATACGACCAGCGACATGATTATATAAAAACAGAATTTAAAAATGACTATTCGCCTTATGACATTTGTTATCATATACCTAAGTGAGGTTGTTTAACTCACTGTAGTACGCATTTATTTAAAAATGTTTAAGCTTAAGGGATTTAATCTACTTGAAATTTAAATAGGTTTCCGAATTACAAAAATATTAACACTCTTGTTTCTATTTGCCTAAATTCTGTTCAGTCTAAGCTCCGAAACTAAAGCACGGGCAAAAAAATATGTGGATTATTTTCAATTTACTTATCAAATTTTTTTTTACTTAACACTGTTTCCCGCACATGCCAGGGTAAGAGAGAAGAGAGTTGAGAACCTAATGTCAACACACTCCGTTCTGTTCTCCGCTTGTGCCTCTCCTCTCAACAACAAGCCACGATCATACTTATATATGTTGTGTTAATGTTGGTTTCAAAAACTCTTGTTTTTAATAGACAATAAATTGACAATAAACAAATGATTTAAAAATAAGACTTTTGGAAACCATATACATTAAAACAACATAATGTTTCATTAATTGTATTAAAATATAATGTTATATAAATATAATGACAGAACAAAGAAAATATTTATAGATAATTATTTTTTATTCGTGTTGTAAAAGGTTTTTATTATAAAATGACAAAAGGCCATTAATACTAGGCTCTTGCGCATAATCGAATTTTGAATTGATAATTTAAAACCCTCGATATTTCGAGATATCGTATATGTTTATATATTCTTAAAAACCGAAGTACTAGCTTTTATTTGATCTTACCCTACCCTAACCTACTTACCTACTACTAATTTAGAAATTAAAATAACATAAATATGTTTATTTTTTCTTTCGCAAAATATACGTAAATAATTTTAAAACTGTATAAAAAAATGCTTTTTTTATCTAAGCTTCTGAAAGCTTCTGAATCATGAATTTACATATATTAGTTAATATTGACTCTCCTACATTTTATCTGATTCACGCTGTATCACACACGTCGCAACATAGGTAGAGAGAATTTGGGAACAAAGTGTTTACACCCGCCGTTCCCATTAAGACATTTTCGTTCCCGCCGAATATGAGTTATTACAGTTAGGTGGTAGAACTCAACTACGCGCTTTACCATGTTACCAAAGCGAACAAATATATATGAAATGAAACCAATAGTTCAGAAATCATTTTCGATGAGAAATTAATAATCTTAGTTCACTGATTATTATTATATGAGCAAAAAAACACTTTTTGTGTATTTGAATTAGATTAAGCTCAACCCTAGTATTAATTAAAGTATTCATCTTCTTAATTAAACACTAAATGTATCTTATTTTTTATTCCGCATATAGTGGACAAGGCGGAGAAAACATCATGAAAGACATCAAGTTCTCCATTTTGTGGAAATTTTGCATCGCATATTACGGAAACCAACGGCGAGTTTTTTTTTCATACAATACAAAAAAAGACCGTAACTTTATCAACACGTACACATAAAAAGCACACACAGAAACTTGAGAAAAAAATAACTATCATAAGTTAAAAACTAATTGTTTTTTTATGTTTAAATGCAGAATAAAACGCCTTGTACAACCATTTTAATGATATTTATGTGAATAATTTATTCATAGTCCTTCAATTAAATTTTTCTGGTTCCCGTACTAAAGGTGTTCTTCCATATAAATTATACACTTAATTTAGTTGAAGTATGCATTGTGTATATTATATTTTTAGAGGGAACCCAGTGTTAAGACACTCTGTTCCCATTAAGACACTTCCGTTCCCTCTCTTATCGAATTTGTCTTAAATCTAGAGGCATTGCATGTTGAGTGACGAAGCTCAACGCCGCTTATTGCGTCGTTACCTAAGCGAACAAATGTAAATATTAAGTATTTTCTTTTATGAAACCCACAATCTTTGTTGTTTACTAAAATTATTTTTGTCTGTGTAATCTATAACATTATATTGTAATACTTCTGTATCCCGCTAGGCAGAGGCAACTTGGGAACCTAATGTTAAGACACTCTGTTCTACTTCCTTTCCCCACTTTCCGCTGAATTTGACGCATTGCGTGTTAAGTAGCGGAACTCAACGTCGCACTTTGCCTTGTCACCAGAGCAATGTAATAAAAATATTAAATATTTAATTCAAAATATTTAATTTCATTTCCGCGAGTGGGGATCGAACCCACAATCTGTCGTTTAGAGTCACACGCTTGTGCCGCTGCGCCACGACATGCGTCAATATACATAATACTATAAATCAAATAACTTATTGTCAATTGAAAACAAGACTTATAGAAATCAAAATTAGAACAACAACCTCGTACATAAGAATAACATAGTAAATTTAAAATTATTCACATATTTTTTGCAAGTGCTTCAGTTTCGGAGCTTACACTGAACAGATTTTGCGCAAATAGAAACAAAAGTGTTGGTATTTTTGTAAGCCAGCGACCTGTCTAAATTTCAAGTAGATTAAACTCTTTATGTAAGCTTAAACATTTTTAAATAAATGCATAGTATAGTAAGTTACACAAGTGACCTCATTTACGTATATGATAACAAATGTCATAATGCGGATATTCATTCTGAAAATTCGTTTATATAATAATGTCGCTTGTCGTATTGTGGCATAGTGTATAAACGCAGAGGTTGCGTGTTCGATGTCCGCCCCGGGTATATCTACATTATTTCTATTTCCTCGCTCAAGCAAAACAACAGAGCATAGCTTCCACGTTTCATCATGCACAACGGTCCAAACAATCAGCAAAAAATAAGAAACAGCATGAAGGAACAGACTGTCTTGACAGCAAAAGGCCATTACGCTACCTGCTAAATGCTGGATACAGTGTAATACTGCATTCATAAAAACGTACATACTAATCACACAATTTTAAGAAGTTTTTCTGAATGTAATGGACTACGGTTCTACCCCAGTCCATAAAATTTAGAAAAACTTCTTTAAATTGTTTAAATAGTCAAAAGTAGAGTATGTAGAGCCGTACAGTGACGGATATACACATTTAGACGCTTGGGGCTGTTTAATTGTTGATGTTAGAGATGGACAATTTATAATTTTTTTTTTCACGCTTTACACTGTGAATGACAGGGCAGGTAAAGGTAACTTGGGAACCTAATGTTAAGTAGCGGAATTCAAACGTTGCGTTATGTCTTGTTACCAGAACAAAGAAATGAAAATTTTGAATACTTCGTTTCCCCGAGTGGGGGTCGAATCCAAAAATTATCACTTGTATAGTCACACGCTTATGCCCCCGCGCACGACAGGCCTTTATAAATTCATCATCTTTATCATCACAACCACGTTTGATGCTTACTTAGACCTAATAAAAATGTAGAGTCTCCTTACGAATACATGAAGTTAATTAACTCATTGGCCATTAGTAAAATCATCAATTAAATTAACTTTGATTAATTGTACAAAAGGGTCAGTGCAATTTAACTTCTTTTGGCCCAAGGTCGATGTCTAACAATTTTTCACTTTTTTTCAGCTTCAGCCTGTATCCCGCACGTGGCCGGGAAGTCAGATTGTAATTGGGTACCTAGTGTTAAATCACTCCATTCTGTACCCCACTTATCGATGAATATAAATTCGACGAAAAGTGCGGCAATGTGTCAAATGTCGGAACTTGACGCCACACTTCTTTTTATTACCGGAAGAAATGAAAATATGAAATATTTCATTTAAATATGAAATATTGAACAGCGATTACACCACGAAAGACTTTTAATTTTTCACTTTTTTCAGACAATATAAAATCATCTTAAATCAATTTTCTGTAAACTCTATTTTTACTTATACGAAAACTCTATAGTAGCATCTGTTTTTAATTACACTATTTAGGAAAAAAATTGACTTTTAAAATAAATGCATTCTTGAGCTAAGCCAGTCTCTTAATTCATTAGAGTACATTCCTTTCAAAACAAGTGCTTCTTATCAACAATTTTGTTTTATAAGCCTTTTTTCTTTTTTATAATTTGGATACAAGTCCATCATCACTGACTTGATTTATTGACTCCCATCACAAATGTATGATAATTACCAAATACCAATTACAATTAGTTGAGACATCAGTCTAATATACATATAAAAAAACAGAATTGATAACCACTTTCTTTTTAAAAACGGCTAAAAATACAATAATAGTATAATTTTCGACTAAATAAAAAGATGTAAATATACTCGTATATGTAAATATATGATCACATGTATGAATTTGTTATAACATTTGTATCTGTGTGATTACATATATGTTTGTGTAAACGTGTAATCAGATATGTGTATCTATGATCATATATTTGGATGTGTGTATATGTGCTCATATCTGTAGAAATATGTATAAAATCACGTGTAAATATGTAATCACGGTACCGATCTGTAATTACATGTACTTGCTTTGTTTTTTGTTCAAAGTACATACTTAATACCAAAAATGTTTCTTAATAATACCATTGAACTTTTCGCGAACGACAATCGCTTTCTAAGAAATAAAAATCGGCTAAAGTAATCAAATATGGAGCCTGGATTTGAATATTTATTTCGTTTATTCTTTTCCATTGCAACCGTTAACGCTGTAACTTGCTTTTCGTAATTTTGAAAGAATATTTTGTTCTATTTAGAATAATCCTATGGCTTTGTTTCATGCAACAGGCTGTTCTTACAGTCAACCTCTATCTTTTTCCAGCTTCACGCTGTATTCTGTACATGGCAGGGCAGGCAGAGGGAACTTGGGAAACTAGTGTTAAGACACTCCGTTCCACTTCTGTTCTCCACTTTCCGCCAAATTTGAGGCACTGCGTATTGAGTGGCGAAACTCAACGCCGCGCTTTGCCTTTATATCGGAGCGAAGAAATGAAACATTTAATATTTAAAATGAAAATTTTAAATATTTCATTTCCTCGAGTGGGGATCGAACCCACAACCTGTCAGTCAGTCAAACGCTTGTGCCGTTGCGCCACGACAGGCCTCCGTCTCTATTGTTTTCGAAGCTGTAATTACCTTATATAAGAGGAATCACATAATTTTTTAAATTTGCACATGTGATAATGTATGCTCTTTACTAACTTATGAGGTGTTCCAGCAAGTCCAAGTAGGTTTTAGGCAAGTATGCTCACTTTTCTCTAAATACTAGAAGAGGGCAGCAACTGTAAGAAGAGAAAATCATAGGCTAAGCCTTTTCTTGTCATTAATAATTTTAACTTCTGCCTGTGGGAATACGAAAATTGTATACTAATTAGATTGAAAAAGCCTTGTGATAAGTAATTCTGCTTGTTTTTCCCAGCTCAATTTTCTATATAGTATTACGTGGCTGAATTCAACACAGAGCTTTGATTTAGCAGTGCAAGAAAATAAATATAAAAATTCCTGCAGATGAGATTTAAACCTAACCATCGCATTGGCAATCAAATGCCTCAGTACACCAAAATGTATCATTAAATTTATTTAATGATCGCTTAAAAAATATAATCTGAAGTAAATACTTAAAATTTCCTGGTCCTCACACCCGCCATTGACCCCATATAATATATCCATCCAACCTCTCAAATAATATGTAACAAAGTTTGTTTACAAACAATTAGCATGTTTACAGTATGACGACTGGTCTCAATGATAGTCATACTTGCGCAAGCGTTGCGTGCATGAAATACGGACAATGCTGTGAGAAACGTGGTAAGATTACATACATCTTGGACTTGTAAATATTTTTTTTTTATTTTGATGTGATCTTTTTCAAGAAGAAGGTTTGTCCTGTAATTTGAAAAGTAGCAAATATTCGGGGAAATGTGTGAAAAACATATTCATCTACTTTCAGAACATATGTATTACTGCAATATTGTGTCACAATGAGGTTAATTAACGCGAGAAATAATATGTGAATCATATTTTTTTTTATCTTTATCTTCAAAAAGTTGTGTAAAGCTGAGCGCAAGTCAGCTAATTCTATAAACATTTTTTTAAACTATCAAATATTAAATATAATATCTCTCCGGAGTGAGAATAGAATCTAAAACCGTTACCTTTCCCGTCACTTGCTTGTACCATGACCATTGCAACGACGGCCTCTGATAAAAAAGCTTCTAAATATTTTAACCCTGAATCTTTGACACAAATACAAGAATTTACTAAAATCAACGCGTTTCTAAAAGACAATCATCATAATAACATACTTTTATAAATTAAAATATGTACTCAAGTTGATGTTTTAAGTGGTCATCATAAAAAAATTTAAGGTTGCAAGAGGCGTGAAAAACGTCGACATGACGAACAAACACAAAGAATACTTAAAAATAGATGAATAATTGCAATACTCAATATCGACACTGATATGGATGCTGCCAAAATTTAAATTTTATAAATAGTTTATTTATGTAACAGATAAAATAATGTGTAGTATTAACTCTTGAAATATGTCTTACTAATATTATATATGTAAGAATTAGTAAGGATGGAAGTTTAATAAAGTTTCACGTCAAAATTTCTGATTTGAATAAAAATTCACACGATGTATTTAGATCTAAGCTGTATCCCGTACATGTTATTAGACAAAAGGAAAACATTTAATATTTCATTTCATCTGGTTAAATCGAAGCGACAATTTGTCGCGTTTACACTCATACTCTAGTACCCTGCGCTACAACAGGCCTAGGACTAGTCCTATCCAAACTAGATGAAGACCTAGGCCTAGGCCTAGGTCTTCATCTAGCTTAGATGTGACCCACTTTATCTGTGGTCCAAGTAATCTGAACTCTTCAATCGTATCATTTGTTGTATACAATTTTTAGCTATTTCTTTTAAATGAAACAAATTTAACCGGATTGAACCCGACGTTTCGAACACTTTGCAATAATCCGTAGTCACTAAGGGTACACTAAGGTGGCATCCGTCTCCCAGTCGTCACAGGCGGTAGAAAGTTTCCAAACATCTTTCAAGCTTTCTACCACCTAAGACCTACTCACGAAAAAAATTGAGTCTCAAGCCCACCACACCAGAGGGTAAGAATCAATCAGTTCATTCTGCAATCCAGTACGCGGGGCAATTAAGAAGTCCTTAGCGGTAATTTGATATCATAATTATGACAACTAAGCAAACAAAATATGGTGTTAAACTACGCACTATACATGACATGACATCCATTATATACATGACATGTGAGTAAAATGGACGCTAATAAAGTCTCTGAGCGGGACTTTCTCTGCGCTTTCATTGTTGAGTGACGGAACTCAACGCCACGCTTTACTAATATTTCATTTCCTCAACTGGGGATCAAAGTCACAATAACAATTAAAATTTTAACTAATTTCTTATAAAAAATATCTAACTAACCTTTAAGAAACTAATTAGCGAAATTTAACCTCTAATTTGTATGATTCATTCAACATGTGGGTCAAAACAGTTTATATGTT
>DWMZ01001538.1:0-16139 GCA_018249855.1 Eueides tales michaeli
AGACATGTCCCGCTGAGTTTCTTTCGCCGGTTCTTCTCAGATCTGAGGCAGTAACTTTAGTGAACTGGTGGTAAATTTTTTGACATTCAAAAAACGAAGCTTGTAACTTCTTATTTTAAATAAAATATTTGAATTTGAATTTTATTTTTTAACATTAACCATATAAGAGGCGCAAAGACGACAAGCGTGTGACTGTAAATGCAGAAATTAAATGAAATATTCAATACTTTAATGTCTTCGCTGAGATTAAAAATTTAAGACAAGTGAGTTCCGCCATTCAATACGCAATATTATACACGCACCCAAAGGTTGTCTGGAGGAAATCGCTAATTAGCGATAAGACCGCCTTTTGTGCTTCACAAAATGTAAAACATTTTTAATCTTCATATTAGTTTATATTACTATTTGTGGTGTACATTTTTTTTTTTTATAGAAAAATGTTTACAATAAAGTGTATATAAATAAATAAATAAATATTTCAACTTCAGTTGAAAGTGAATGGAAAAGTCATATAGGAACGGTAGGCTAGTTTCCGAAGGTCTCTTAGGCTACGGATGTAGGGAGCTACATCCGTATAATGAAGGTAAAGTAATTTTGATATTATCAATGTAAGTCATCAAACAAACAAGCGTTATTAAACAATAGAGCAGTAAGTAATTACTTGTAACTTGTTCTGATCCGACACTAATACACCTAATTACAATTTCAACGAGCAATCTCTCCATAATGCGGGGTAATGCGCCGTTATTAACAAATGAAGTTAAAACGCGCCAGTAATTATCTACAGAGCCCTGAATAAATAATATTGTTTAACTAAATAAAGGGGCACGGCGCAGGGGCACGATCGTGTGACTGTAAGTGTGACAGGTTGTGGGTTCGATCTCCGCTCGAGGAAATGAAATATTTATGTTATTTATAATTATATTTTTACTATTTTTAAAGTGTTATTCCGAACTTAGGAAAGAAAAATACTAAATTTACAAAGGTTTGAACGAAGCAGGATTTGAACCCAGAGCACTTGGACGGTTTCCAAGCCGGTGCGGTTAGGAAACCGTCCAAGCTAAGACATTCGTTCTCACCAAGCTACGTCGAAATTCTTATACCGTCCAGGGACGGTTTCCAAGAAACGCGGGTGAAATGCCGTTTCGTTAAAATTGTTATAAGTTTTTAAATTTAGTATAATTATAATTCTTTTGAATGTGTGTTTGTCATTCTACTTCTCCTAAGCGGGCAGATTTGTATAACAATTTATTTGTATATTTGAAATTATTATTGGCTTGAAAATTATTCAAAAAAATTAAACCAATTTCAAAAATATTATTATATGCACAAACTTGTGTATTTAGTAGTCAAATAAATAAAAAACTTAAAAAAAAATACATAATTTTAAATAATACTACATACTCGTAGATTTATAAGTATCGATAATTTTAGTATTAATATAACGTTTCAATATAGGATGAATTTGGAGAACGGAGTATTTGGACACTAGGTTCTATTCACTTTCTGTAAGTCTTAATGATGGCAATATAGTGAGAAGAGTCGTAAAGAATAAATAAATGAGACATTCATCAAAAAACCACTTTAAAAACAAGTTTTAATTTGTGTAGTGTATTTTACATATCCTGTGATATCCATATAATCTGCCATTTTGTTGCGGCGGCCATTTTAGATTAACAACGATATTAATTATATGTAATTTCGTTATCATCAGAATTTGTAATCTAAAGAAAGTTGTATTCCAAATTTCAGCTCAATCGAACTGGTAATTGACGTCAAATCAAGCTTGCAATGTTTCACATTCATAAATACACATACTAACAAATAAATATCACCACATCTATATGTTCAGTGAATTTACAATAATAATACAAACATTAAAATTTAAAAACACCTTGGTAAAGTGCTTGTAGTTCTTGAACTACTAATGTGATTTTCATAAAACGGCACTCTGTTCATTAATTCAGGAGCTACTTTGCCACAGTCTGTCTGTGTGTGTGCGCGCACACAAAGAGAGATTAAGAAAGGCTAAAAATAAGGCGAGACTAAAAAATCTAGCCAAATACACTCGCAACAAAGACGTATTTGCTGCTTTTGTTAGTTTCTCGGTGTATCTCGAATTTAGCAGGATAGGGAGGTACCTAGTGCCAAAACACTACTTTCCTCATTTTCCACCAAATTTTAAGATACCGTGTCTAGTGGCGGAGCTCAACGCATACTTGACATATTTGTTTATCAATAAAACAAATACAATAGTCATAACTATAATTTTCAGCTATAAATTTAAATATTTATCGCGTAATCTCGGAATGGAATCTGATTCTCCGGAGAGCATCATTCATTTTAAAGCGATGTCCGTGTCATTAAAGCTTTTAGTTTAATACACGGCGCGTTGTTACTTGCTACTACATATATTGGTGAGAACTACGAGTACATGTTTTAAGCTCAGTAGCTTTTACAAGGTACTCAGAACAAATATATTATACAAAATTCAAAAGGAAATACACAAGTAATATCTAATGTGACCATATTTTTTCGGCTAAAAACGGGATTTACGGCTAAATTTGGGCTGCTCTCGTTTTTTATTTACTCTTAATGGTATGCTGGGACTGGTCCTATACCGGGTACCTATTTATATTTTAAACTAAGTAAATTAAATATATAAGTAATATAGATATTAAAAAAAGTAAAGCTATGGTAGCAACTATTGTTGCAATTTATCTGTGTTTTGGTATCACAGATACATTTTAGTACTTCATTAATCTGTCTTTAATGACAAAATTAAGTTAATAATCATAATTAAAAATGGAAAGTAAAAAAATATATATCATAAAATAAAATCAATCCACTAATTAAGTCCTCATAAGAAGTCTTATAAAGTTTAAATAGGCGACCCTTATTTGTCTTTTTTTTAGTGTAATGCAGATTTTTTTTGTATTTTATAACTATTTTCAGAAAGTCTTCGTTTATTTTCAGCTATGATGAGCACGCATTACGGTAGAACGGTAGAATTTCAAGTAAGAATCGAAGTCACAATCAACTCACTTACAGTGGAGCGCTGCGGGTAACCTTGCGTAATATAGAGATAAATAAGCTTTCAACATGAAAATGTATTTAGAATCCCACCAGCTGCTTCTTGTAAAAGCGCGTTTTGCCAAATAAGTACTTCAACTTTTTAATTTTAGGCTTTAATTATATATTATTAATTTACAGTAACGACGCAAGGGCACGAATGTGCCACGCTTATAGGTTTGGTTTTTTGGTAAAGAACCAAAGCGCGGCGTTAAATTACGCTATTCAACACACAATACTTTGAAAAATCGGCGAAAATGGTGGCGAAAAGAAATATCTCAATGGAAATAGAGCGATTTAACTCTAGGCCCCCACGTTCCTTTTGCCCTTTATCAATGAACAGAGCAGAAAGTTAGAATACAAATTTTATTTAACTATACAAGTATTAATTAAATGTATTTGAAATCAGATGTATTTGACTTTTCAAGTCAAATACATCTGAAGTCTCATCTCAGTACAATCTTTGTTTACGACTTCCAAACGCGCAGAGAGCGCTACACTTTGTCAACGTCGCGTTCAATGGACACGACGGAGATTACTTAGTGAATAACTACTATAGTTGACAATTGACGCTATCGTAGCGCAGTTGTAATGTACCTGAATGTATGTGATGAGTTTGGATTCGATTTCTATTTAAGATATTTTTCTCAGCTTCACGCTTCATCCCGCACATGGCAGTAGGCAGAGGTAACTCGGGAACATAGCTAACTTATAATACTCTGTTCTATTCCCCATATTACGTCGAATTTGAGATATTTTCGCTGAGTAGCGGAACTCAACGCCGCGCTTTACGTTGTTACCAGAGAGATATGGGGTATTTTAAGTTATATAAAATAAAATTTAAAATAAAGTTCTTATAAGATTAATAGATTAATGGTTGGGCCAGAGAGAGCGGGGGAGGCGCTCTTACGATATTGTTCCTTTAAAAAATGTAAGCCTACATACTATATAACGTGACGTTGAGTTTTTGCTCTATTTTAGATATGTACAGTATTTTGTTATTACGTCAAAGCTACGTTGTTATTTGCAGGTTAAATCTCAAATAAAAGGTGAAATATATAAATCAAATAAAAATAACACGTCGTCAGTGCGTGGATATCCTAGTTAAAACACGAGTAGTAACTATTTATCTAGTAGATAGCTACTGTATTTAAAAACTATGACACATTTAGAACTTTGGTCTGCTGTGACACAGGCAGACCAACGTTTTAAATGTGTCACAGGGGCACAAGTGAGTGACTGTAAACTCGATAGGTTGGGAGTTCGATCCCCACTCGAGGAAATTAAATATTGCATATTTTCAATTTAAATATTTATTGTTTCATTTCTTCGCTTTCTGGTAACATGACAAAGCGCGATGTTGAGTTAAGCCACTTAACAGGATTGGAACGGAGTGTATTAACACTAGGTTCCCAAGTTCCCCTCTGCCTACCCTGCCATGTGCGGGATTCAGCGTGAAGCTAACTAAAAAAGGGAAGTATTGTTAAATATTTTGTATATAAACAAAACCATAAACCACATATGTATATGTATATTTTGTACATAAACAGAACCAAAAGTCATGCATATATAACTAATCGATATCGACAATTTCGACTATTAGTTATTTTTGTGATCCTATTCCTTTAATGTTTATGAGATAATAAGACTGTGTATCGCTTAAAGTCATATATTTAACTTCAAACGAGCCGCCCAGCGAGCGAGCAGCGAACAACGAGAGACTTGTTCCAGTAGCTATTGCGTCGTAAAGCTACTCATATTTCTCGAGGACAGCTGTAACAATACATAATGAAAATGTTAATATAACCTCAAATATTCACACATAAACAAGCGGTTAGGTAAAACGGCCGCATTTCTTGCCTCCTGCTCCGCATTCCCGCGCGCCGTCTTTGATGCCGCGTGGCACTGTGTATGTCTCCTTATTTATACCACCTGCATAATGCCGCTCATAATCTTTTACTTGTTTTGTATATTTGCTAAATAAAATTGATAATCTTTAAAATGTTTAAGAAATAATTTCAAATTATTTTTGAATAAAAATTTGTTCGTTCGTTCGTTTTGAGTCTGTCGTGGCGGAGGGGTGGAAACTGCGTAAATCTTGGGTTTGATGTGAATGAATGAAATATTTACTATATTTTATTCCTAGAGAGCGGATTATGACGAAGCACGACGTTGATTTTCGCCACTTAATACGCAATGTTTTAATGGAAAGGAGGTTCTCTTACGTTATATCGTTCATTGCAGAACGATACAGCGTGATGCTAAACAACAAAGATTTTTATTTTTATATTTTACTATCAATATTGTCCTATAGGAAAAAGAGCTAACGAATAACTTACCATTTCAAAAAAAAATAAGATGTTAATAGATAAATCCTGTATCATCGATAAACAGGACATGCTTTCAATTAATCAATTTGTAGATACTATTACTATTGTATCTGAGCAACAAAGTCAAATAGAAAGTTAAATACGAAAGGAAAGCTTTTAAGTCACGAAAGTTTCAATGTATTGCTCCGGAAAACTTTTATTAGAGCTCAATATTTTTATCCGCAACAAGACAGAGACCAGACGCTTGTTGTTTTGAAATTGAAACCAAATAAAGGTGAAACACAATTTGAAGCGAACAATGAGCGTATTTAAACTTGTAATGGGGTACTTAAGTCTGAGATAATACTTAAATAAATAGTTTACTACTATATAGCTGTGTCGATTTTATTTGCTTATTATTTGACAGTTGCACAACTTTCTCAGACGGAGTATCATAACCCTAGGTTGCCTCTGTCATCTGTGTAGCTAATTATATTTACTTCCTGAAGAAGCAAAATAACTTAAAAATATCATATACAAATGCTGCTCCATTGCGTCACGACGGCTCAATATTTCTACGATGTAGGAAATCATACATCATCATACATGCACTCACACAGCTTCAAAGTGTATCTCGAACATAGCAGGGTTGGAAGGGGAACTTGGGAACATACTATTAGTATGCTTAAACTATTTTATGTTGAGCGCAGCTCGAGAATTTGACGGAAGGTGAGGAACATAAATGTTGTAATGTGAATGGATAACACTATGTTCCTAAGTTAATGTCCCCTGTTTTGTGCTAAATACAACGTAAAACTAAAGAAATTAAAAAAAGAACAAAAAATATTTAACTTTTCAAACAAATTTAAATATAAAAATGCAAAAGTCCGTATAGCGTTGTATTTGATTTACGTTTCCATATTAACCATGTCTATTAGAGCGGGTCGATATAACGGCCTGTGAGTAATAAAAAGCCTTTACATCTGTCACGCGAGGCACTAACTCACAGCCAACCATTTATTTTCATTTAAACGCTTCTTACACCAAAAGTAAATATTTTCTTGAAAATCAAAAGACTCAAGACACTGTCCTGGCGCAGTGGTAAAAAATAATAAATAACCTTCTTCATATTGAAAAGGATTTTTTTTTAAATTATTTTTTTTTAAATACATTCCTGCATTTTCTAAATCATTATTTCCAAAGGGCCACTTCTACCTGTGTACATGTTTAAAGTATCTGATTATTTTGTTTTAATTAAAAAAATAAGTGGGCCGCAAATCAAGTGAGTGGCGTCGTGGCGCCGGGGCACAACCGTGCGACTGTAAGCTCCGGAATTGTAGGAAATATAATATTTTATATTTTTATTTGTTCGCTCTGCTAAAGAGAAAAGGCGTAGAGTTGAGTTTCTTCAGTCAGCACGGAATAGCTTAATAATCTGGCGGAAAACGAAGGTGTCCTAAAACGAACGGATTGTTTTAACACTAGCTTCCAGATTACCCTGATATATGCGGTATAAAGCGTGAAATAGAAAAAGAAACAAAAATAAATAGGAATAATTAAATAATTTCCTTATCATAAATGCCTAGTTCACTTCATTAAGTCTAGCTCGAACTTGTCGGTATAAACCCACTGTCAAATATTGTACCTTATTGATAAAAAATAAAATACGTTAGAAGTAGAGAATCTGTAATGTGTTATGACTCACGCTTCGGTAAATTTTTATAATAATAAGAATTATATGGCTGAATTCAACGCCGCGCTTTATCTTTACTCTCATTTAAATATAATAGTAACTTCCCCACTTTTTGAGGATCCTATAGCCTTCTCATTCACTCACACGCTCCCAAACTAAACTAAACTATAAAAATAAATTAAAATTGTATATTGAAGTAATTTGTGCTTTGTTTTTATTCAATGATCTATTAAAAATTTATATAAAATATAAGACAAAAATCAAAAATAATACCAAAAAGTCCTCCCCGGCGGGGAATCGAACCCCGGTCTGGCGGGGATACTTACCACTATACTACTATACTACCAAGGATCTTGTCTACTTGCTTAAGAATACGGATAACGTAAAAACACATTGTACAGTTTATATCAGCATTAAAATTTATATTTAATAGCGACCCGCCCGCGGCTTCGCCCGCTTGAATGATACTAATTTATTTACTAATTTTATTTACTGTCTTGTTTTACTAACATAATCACATGTAAGACAACATCGACTCATTCAAAACAAAAAATTGATAAATGAATAAAATTTTGTAGCAATTTTGTTAAATTTAATATTTTTAATTTACATAACTTATTTTTTTTTTATTTGATTTAAATAGAACAAACCCGATGTGTTAAGGGAAAGTTACCAAAATATAATAGTGTACACTGTAATTTAAACTGGTTAGTCGTTTCTAAGATTAGCGATTATTTTAGGCCCTATTAAATTCATAAAAGTCCCCTATAATATTTTTTTAAAGCTCATGTATCTTTTATGTACAGACAATGCTTAGGTATAAATTTATTATAAGTATAGATATTAAAAAGCTAATGAATTTGTTTGTTTCGTTGAAAGCTCTCATCTCAGAAATTACTAGTTGGAGCTTAAAAAATCTTTCTGTGTTGGATAATATATTTATTGAAGTAGTCTATCATCGATGTCTCATCGTACCACTAAATCTATGGTTAAAGTTACCTCAGTCATATACAACAAGTAGCTATTTGCAATTAAAACCTATTAAGGTAGGCTTAGTAATTAAAGAAATTAATGACAGGTTTAAAAAGTGAACTTCTGAATATGAAATATTATTTGCTGCCCGTAACTTGCAGCTTGTTATAGCGCCAAGGTACATCCGTGCAACTATAAACGCAACAGATTGTGGATTCGATTCCCTATAACCTATAACTCGTACATGACAAGTTAGGTGGAGGAAACTTGGGAACGCAGTGTTAAGAACTTAGGACGTTTTGAGTGTCGGAACCCAATACGATAGGAATCGAAGACTTGTTAATCTGTTCTCTCTCTCTCACTCTCACCTTCACGTTGTATCCTGCATATGGCACGGTAGACAGAGGCCATTTGGAAAGCTAATGTCTGGTCTGGGGATAGTATTAAGGTCTGTCGTGGCGCAGCGGCACAAGCGTATCATTGTAAACACGACAGGTTCTCCCAGTCTAGTAATGAGACAAAGCGCGGCGTTCAGTTCCGCTAACGCGACAAGCAATGATTAGAAAATTAAGCGATGTCTAGGATATGGAATGTCTCAAGACTAAATTCTTCTGCCTGCCCTATAGAAATACGCGATCGAAAAAAGAAATTACCATAAAGCTAAAAAACAAAAGAACCATCTCAATGTGACTTTTATTTCCGTTTCAGATCGTTATTAGTTATGGACACATTTACTTCCTCTGCTAGATTACGTCTTACTTAATCGAGGGAAAAGTAATAATTTACGCATTATCATTCTAATGGAGGTCAGACGTGAGTGGTGAGGTAGAGTTAGAGCGTGAGACTGTGAACGTTGCGGGTTCGATCCCATTCGAGGAAATTAAATATTTCACATGTTTATTTCTACAAATACAGTGTAAAGCTGAGTTTTTTTTGAGTAGTTCAAGTAGAATACTGCCATCTGATAATCTCATAGCCAACATTATTTTTAATTTCATGCCGTATCTTTCATATAAAAAAGTAGACAGAAGGAACGTCCTCTTACGTTAAGCTTCCTATTTTCCGCTCAATTTCCAAGTCAATTCATAACTCAACGCCGCACATTGTCAATACATACCATTTTTTGTTTTAAATTGTAAAATAAAACCACTAATACCGATGTCTATAATGAGAATTTGATAAATTCATATATAATATGATATCGTGGTAGGGTTCTGAGCGAGCGGGCGGCGCGCGCTGGCTGGCGGCCAGTACTGCGATACATCGCGAGGAATTAATCGTCCCACTTAACGGATTTATTGCTCTCGCGCCAGAAACACTGGCGCTGGTTCCAAAGTGGAAACTTATAATTTCTTATTTACAATTTTATATTACTTGTTGAGGTTCTTTTTATATAAATCTGTGAGGAGTCTTAAGTCTTAAAATCTGCTTTCAACTTAAACAGATTGATAAATTGATTGATTGATGGATGGATGAATTCAAAAACACGATGTGTTTGTATAGAGGCATCCATCGGAAATATCTATGTAAATACAAGTTTACTTATATATAACTAATATTATACTTACTATAATTAATATTATGAAGCTGACGATTTTGTCGTTATATAGGGGCACAAGTGTACGATTGTATTGTGGGTTCGATCCCACTCGACTTGAATTCCACTATACACTCTACTGTGTGTACAGTAGAGTGTATAGTGGAATTCAAGTCGAGTGGGATCGAGTGGGATCCATTTTTCGCCAATGTTTTAAGGCATTCCGTGTGGAATGCCTTAAAACATTGGCGAAAAATGGAAATCAGAAGTATCTTAATAAGGAATAAAGAACGGAGTGTCTTAATACGAGGTTCCCAGGTTCCCTCTGCCTACCCTGCTATGCAGGTGACAGCGTCAAGCTAAAAAATAAGAGTTTATTTGATTAAACACTCTAATAGCAGAAACTACTAGTTTTTTATAAAACGTATTGTATTATATAAAACACTTATTGAGAAATTGTTACTAACTGTACCTACGGTAATAAGAGTAACTAGAGTACTCAAAGAAAACTAAGTAGGAGTTGCTGTGTTATTTAAATTTAATAACGACAAAGTATTTAATGACGACAGTTGTAAACATAATAAATATTGATTCAATTAAATACTTCTTTGTATTATTCAATATAACGATGATTCTCTGATAATAATTTAATTCAATAATAGTATATTATTTCTCTTCAACATTTTCTTATAACTTCATCACATAAACGTACTCTCTTATAGTTTTTTTTGAGTGACAGAACTCGACGCCGCGTTTCGCTTTGTTACCAGAGCCAAAAAACATTGTATATTTAAATTGGAAATGTTAAATATTTCATTTCCTCGAGTGCGAAACCCATAACACACAGTTTACACGCTTGTGCCCAGACAGTGCAACGACAGGTCTAAAGTTATATTTATATAGTTATTTATTAATAATTTCTTTACTTTATTTTCTTTGCTGGCAAATAATAAAACAATACCCAAGATACTAAATAGTAACAACAATGTGAGTGTGTGAGGTCAGGAGCGGCTAATGTGACAACTTGGTGTCCTCCGCGGCGCCGCGCTACCGACGACCGCCGTGTGATGACTCCATTAAAACTTTATAATGATAATAATTACGTGTAAATATGTGTCGTTACATTTAAATCGATGTTAGAATTGTCTCTTCAATAATTTTGCGATAAGGCTTATACATATTGTTAATTACATTATTTTTGTTTAGAAAGAGCAAATTCGTACTTTCACTACAGATACTTGTACCAAATGTGAAAATCAAAACGTGTGGCTTGTGGTGTACGGCACAAGCTGTGACTGCAAATGTGACAGTACAATACCACTCAAGGAAATGAAATATTCAATATTTTCAAATTAAATATTTTGATTCTTCGATTTGTTAAAGCAAAACGTAGCACTGAGTTCCTCCACTCAACACGAAATGACACAATTTTGGCGGAAGATGGAGAACGGACCGGAGTGACTTAACATTAGGTTCCGAAGATCAATCTATCCATTTCCATGTACGGTATACAGCGATATAAAGCAGTCGAAGAAAAAGAAATTCGCACTTTTACTTATAACAAGGTTGATAGAGAGGTCCTAATGCTTAAACACTCCGTTCCCCACTTTCTATCAAATTGTTAAAATATTGAGCGGGGAAATTAAAACAATTTAAATATAACCACTCTGCTGAGCGATATTGAAATCATAACAGTTAAAGTCCAGCGTACTGAGACATGACAGTTATAATTAACTTTAGATGTAAGCATGTCATTAACATTCAGATATAACTAAAAGTTCGTTTGGTTTGAAACCGAACGAAGTACTCGAAGAAAAAAAAAGTGCATACAGTGTTTAAAAAACGCTAAATTACAACTAAACTTCACGTTACAAGCTTATTTTGCTGTAAAGTACAAAATAAAGTTTAACAGTAAAAAATAAATATAAGAAGTCGGCGTCACGCGACGTGTTCGGAACGTCAAGTAAACAAATAAACAATTTTAACCCTAAAGATAGCGCCTTTCGAATGAACACAAGGACTTTAGTCTGCAAAAACGGCACTGATGGACTTATGTTAAGAATAACTACATATGCTAAGCTAAGAATATAAGGAATTAGAAGAATTGCGCCGAATTAAAAAACAGCGGCGGAATTCAACGCCGCACTATACTTTATTACTAGAATGTAAATATTACTAGAATGAAAATATTAAATATTTGAGCTTTGAGTGGGTTTCGAATCCACAACTTGTAGCGTTTACAGTCGAGAATTTGTGTGTTTGTGCCACGACAGGCTCTCAGAAGCATAAGTCAAGATAAATAACACGATTGTTTAAATATGTAGCGAGAATCTTAAAGCGCTTGAATATCGATGATACTAAAAAAATACAATAAATAAAGTGTGGGCAAGATGGTCATAGAACGCTATAAACGGGTTAAGCAAAACAAATTTACAAAAGATTTCTTTTTCTACTGAAGCACTGTAATTATCAGATTTCTACACTGTATTGATTATCTGTAAGCTCTCGAAGCTTTATTTAGGCAGCTGCAGTACGAAAGGAAACAAAGACATTTCGCGTTGTGTATACATTTATTACTTTAATTGTTTTTTTTTAATGTATTTAAAATAAACATTAAAATACTATAGAGGCCGTTAAAGAAAGGGTTTTAAA
This sequence comes from Eueides tales michaeli, assembly GCA_018249855.1. Classification (NCBI taxonomy): domain Eukaryota; kingdom Metazoa; phylum Arthropoda; class Insecta; order Lepidoptera; family Nymphalidae; genus Eueides; species Eueides tales. The sequence goes on from DWMZ01001538.1 coordinate 12,236, forward strand.
AACTTTTTGACTCTCCACTTTAAAGCACGTAATGTTTCAAAAATCAGTATATTGGTAATCGATACGTGAGGAGCAAAGCATTTAACCCTAGGTTCCTTCTGCCTTCCAATTATTTGCGAAACAATAACTCAAATTAACAAGGCATTGGAGGAACGTCACGTACAATGCATGAAGACCTTCCGGAGGGCCTGTATGAAGAGGTTGAGGACAGTGAACGAGCAAAAATAGGTATGCCGAGACCGTAGCGTTTCGCGCTCTGTTTCTGCTCTCTGGATATCTTGCTAGGGATACAGCCTGAAGCTAAAAGAAAATAAAATATAACGACACTAATATTTAAAAAAAATGTCTTCTCTATTCACATATAGCAATGTAGACGTAATTTATGTGTAATGCCAATCAAACACATTGTTGATACGTAGAAGGAATGAATTATTACTCGGTCTGGTAATCACATAATGTTTCGGAAATAAGGCGGTAAGTGGTGATTAGTATGTCTTAAAATTAGGTTCCTTTTCCGCACCCTGTTATATATACATTTGCAGGAAACGGAGTGACGCTAGAAATAATATTAATATATATTTCCCAGTTTCGAAGGCACACTATAGAATGAAAGCCATCAATTAAGTTAAGTGGAGCCGCGGCACTCTTTAAACCTCCTAGCCCCGGCGCTTCGCTTCATACAAACACAAACATGAATTCAATAGCGGACTTAAGGTTTTATCTTTTACATTTATTTATTGTGTTTTAGTTAATTCGCTATTATAACATTGATGGTTAAATATATTTGCGTGCGCACAGAATAATTATATTTAAATTGTTTTATTTTTCATAAAACGATTTAAATATAATTATTCTCAAAATGGTGATTTGAACTAATTGCAGTCAAACCCTATCCAGAATAACGTTGTTAAGATCAGATAAAGATTTTGGGTTCGAATCCCACTGGAGGACAAGAAATATTTACTTTCATTTTAATTTCCCTTAATTACGCTGCGCAATGTCTCAAATTCTGTGGGAAGTGGGGAAGGCAACTGAGTGCCTTAACACTAGGTTCCCAAATTTCCTCTGCCCACCCTACCGTGTGCGGGATACAGCGTGAAAAAAAAAGGAAAGCTAACATTTTGAATAAGTACGTTTATAACAAAATGATAATTAATATATTGTATTACAATCACTTTAATTTACAGGACAAAGTAACAACGGAATACTAAACAAGAACCTAGTTAATAATTTTATAGCAATTTGTAATTAAACGTAGTTCGCTGTAAATAAGTTTTATCTTCGTCTATGGAGAACAGTTGTTAGTTCGTGGGAACGCGCGGGTGATGAGGGCGCGTCAACCGCGCTTTACACAGCACTCCATATAGATTTGCTTATTTTTTTCACTTTCACAGTTTATTACGCAAGAGACCAATATTTTCCCGCAATTTATTGGGAAATGTAAAGCACGGCGTTAAGTTCCGCCTCTCAATACACAATGTCATAAATTGGGCGTAAGTTTTAACACTAAATAAAATATTATACAATAAAATATTACAATCTTAAAGACGCCAGACATTGTATTATGAACAAAGTGAATAATGATATAAAACGTTTTCTTTGTCTCATGTCAGTCATTATTAGCTGAAGCTTTGATTTAAGAATTGCATTTCAATATTAATTTTCGTTTCCAAAAAAGCAACGCGATGAATGTTTTCAAACTTTTTGACAATGTCATAAATCACTTCATTAAACAGAATGTATACGGTAAGCTTTTATCAGCAGTTATTTTGTTGAGTTTAGAAAGAGTCGTCATGTATTACAAACATTTTGGAACACATACTGTTTGTAAAGCCTTTATTTTAATAAATTAAATAAATTATATTTATTTTATGATATTAAAAATTAGCGTCGTGCATTTTACTGTATAGAAAGGTAGAAGCTGTTGAGTTCAACAGGTTGTAAGTTCGATTATTACTCAACGTAATAATATTATAGAAATTTTAAATCAAATATTTATTGTTTTCATTTCTTTGCTCTGGTAACAAGGCAAAGCGAAGCGTTGAGTTCCACTTCTCAACACGAAATGCCTCAAATTTGGCAGAAAGTAGGCTAAAGAACGAAGTGTCTAACATTAGGTTCCCAAGTTCCCTCTGCTAACTTTACTACGTGCGAGATATAGCGTAAATCTATAAAAAAAGGAGAGATAAAAAGGGGTAGACCTAGTGCTGACACTCTACAGGTATTCCACTATCCATCAGAGATTCTCGAGGTATTGCGTATTGATTGACTGAACTTGATGCCACACCTTTTATTTATCTGAGCAAAGAAATAAAAACAAACAAAATATAATCATTTTTAACATATTTAAAGTGATATTCCACATTAAGCTAAGAAAAATACTATTTCAGAAAACGCCACTGGAAACAGTTTAAGAATTTTTATACGTTTTCTGAAAAACTCTTCAGCTTCACCCTGTATCTTGCATATGACAGAGTAGGCGAAGAAATGAATACATTAAATATTTAATTTGAAAATATAAATATTTCATTTCCTACAGCGACGATTGAACCCATAATCTGTCGTATTTACACTCACACACTTGTGCCGCTGAGCCACGACACGCACGTTTCTATTTATAATGGCCTCTAATGACTTTAATATGTGTATATCCATATGTTAGGTACAGTTACGTGATAAATAGAGAAAAGAAAGCAATATTAACTTAAGGAAATGTTGAGGCCTGTCGTGGCACAGAGGCATATAAGTGTAAGACTGTCAGTACGATAGATTGTGAACGAAATATTTATTTTTATTTCTTTGCGCTGTTAACAAGGCAATGCTCGACGTTGAGTTACGCCACTCAACACGAGATAAATCAAATTCGACGGAAAATGTGGAATGGAACGGTGTATTTTAACACTAGGTTCCCAAATTCCCTCTGCCGTGTGCGTCTAGCACAAAGAAACACAAAGAAAAGGAAAAAATATTTATTTTATATATTATTAACCTGAACTGTTCTCAGAAAATCTCAGAAATATCTTCCAAGGAGGATGTCTATAATTTTCTCGTGTGATGATCGAACCCACAACCTGTCGTCTTTACAATCGCCCGCTATTGCCCCTGCCCCATGATAAGCCTCAATATAAACATAGTAATCTACATACACTTGTAACATATATATATATATATATATATATATATATATATATATATATATATATATATATATATATATATATATATATATATATATATATATATATATATATATATATATATATATATATATATATATATAAACAGAGCTACGAAATTCCACCGATACGTCCGTAGTATCGTAAACTGTAAACCAATTACAGTTGTACTACAACTCAGTCCTCTGGGCGTTGGAACTTACCGCGTAAAATGCCCGACGACGACCGTGTACGCTGTACGACGACGACGTGTGAAACAATGCATACTCGTATAAGTAGTGTCTTACTATCAATTGTAGGGGATTTTTTATGTTTAAGACAGTTGGTTCAAATTAAATGCTATTATTTTGTATTATTATATGGCTAGTCGAGGTGCAGGGGCACAAGTGCGTGACTGTAGATGCGATAGTTTGTGGGTTCAATCCACACTTGTGGAAATAAAGTATTTAATATTTTCAATTCAATGTTTTTTTTAAATATTTTACTTCTTCGTTGAGTTTGACCTCTCAATACGCAATGCCTCGAATTCGGCGGAAAGTGAAGACGGAACTCTTTTAGCTTCACGCTGTATCCCGCACATAGCACGCTAGGCAGAGGGAACTTGGGAACCTAGTGTTCCGCTTCCGTTACCCACTTATTAGCGTTATTAGCGTCTTTTTAAAGTTTTTGCTAACAAGTTTTTTTTGTTAAATTGTGGAATAACAATTTAAAAATATTAATAATATTCT
>DWMZ01001539.1:0-16134 GCA_018249855.1 Eueides tales michaeli
GATTTAAAATTAAAACTACTTTTGCAGGAAAAAAATATTCTTCAAAAGAAAATAGGTGTTTCACTTCTCTTTTGTCAGAACATTGAATAAAAGGTCCCAGATCATTTTATTCCAGAAAAAAAAATCAAATGTGTGGAGCAGATATTCTCTGATATATGTGGACTCGCTTTCGCAAATGTCTATAAACTAAACTTAGTCCCAAAGAACGCAGAAATTCTGTTTGCTTTATAGTTTCGTTTTAATTTTGTGTCTTCTTGTACCACCTGTGACCTTATGACATGTCTTTTGGTCTATAGTGAGACGACCGGCACCTTTGCCATGTGTAAAACAGGTCAATCTTGTCTTAAACCTCAGAAGGTGGCACACTCCACCAGTTTCCTGCCGGGTTAAAGGTGGGCTTCTTCTTGGTCTATGACAGCAATATAAAAGAACCTTATTTCTATTAAAATTGTGGCATATATATTTTTTTCTGTCTAATAAGTTAAAAGGTTTAATATATTCGAATAACTTTTAACGTGAACGCCGAACAAATCCATGAAAGAAAAAAAACAACTATTATAAAAAACATATTGTAATAACTTACTGACTCCACATTGGTAAATATATATGAAAGCATAAGTGTATGGTGAGTATACAGTAAGGAAGACATACATTTGCAAAGGAAACTCATATTGTACAATATTATCTTTGTAAATGCTGTAAAGGGTGATCGCCAGAGGTTCAAATTCAAAAAATATCAAGCTCATTACTCCTGCTCTGAAGAATGCTATAACAATGAAAAAAAAAATAGAATTATAGAAACTGAAAATTCTTAGCTACAATTAACGAACTTTTCTTTATTTAGTAACAGATGACATCTTAAATACATAATTATTATCATTGGAGGATTTCGTGCCTCAAAAGGAGAAATATAATCTGTATAATGATCACTTTGTTGTTGTTTGGTACAAAATGAGAACAATTACAGTGTATCTATTTTTATAAGTCGTACTTTACTGATCACAATAATTGACAAATTGATCTACAATCTTAAAATTATTAGAGAGCCCTCGCTAGGCGAATGTGACTCGTATTTGCCTATTTATATTTAGTTTTATTTAAAAATGACAACATTTACTTGAGTGGTTGGTCTATCTAAGTGTAAACGTAATGGTTGTGGGTACGATTTATGCATAGAAAATTAGATGGCGTTGAAATTAAAGCCACCGCAAATCAAAATATTCATTATTTAAATAGACTTTAGTGTCGCCAAGTTGAGTTGATAACGTGGAGTACTGAGTGTCTTAACACTATGTTTTGGTCTGAAAAAAAAAACTTACTAGTATGGATCAAGTTGGAATGCCATGTCCAATAATTCAGTAATTCAATTTTATTTTCATCCAGACGTTCCGGCCACACTTCACCCATTTTAATGATTACTCTAGTTATTTTATTTCTATTCAAAAGCAATACTAGTCCAAAAATACAATCTAAAAAGTAAATGAGGGAAACATTCAGTTCGTTCGAAACTTTTCAGTTTTGTCTGACTCTTTCAGTAGGTTTTTAAATTAACTTTTATTTTTAATGAGCATTAAATTACTTTTCGGTGAATTAATAGTGTCATTATAATATTAAGTTAATTTATGTATTGAAATAAAAGACATTACTAAATAATATATATTTTGATTCACTTGCTTTCTTCTTTCTAATATTAATAAAATACTTAATTAAGTGTATTTAGGGAAAAATGGTTGGTTATTTTAGTATGGTTAACTATTACTGTTGTACTCTTAATAAATTGTAATTTATGAGATAGCGCGCACTTTGATTTTAGTCTAGGTAACACTAAGTTCTTTGTTCACTCGCGTCCCCTAAGTTTTCGTGATTGCGCGTAGCTTGCCGCTATAGTGACGAAACTTTCTTTTATTAGATAAAATTGATTTTGAGAAAACGGTTGAGCATATTAAACATATTAAATTCATGATGTATAAGATATGATTGATGAGGTAAATGATATGAATTGGATGAAAAAGCTGATACAAATAAAGCAAGTAGATACAATCAACAGCAAAAGTCGCTTATCATGAAGATATTTTTAGGTTGCCCTGGGAACAATACAGTTATTATGAAATCATCGAAAACGCTTCAATTTTCTTTGTATGTATGTAGACTATAGACTAGAGAATAGGTTTTTTGTTACGTTTACGAATATTTTTTTAAATATTAATAAAATAAATATTAGGTATGAAATTGGCGTTTCATATGGAAGGAACAAAGAGTCGAATATTGTTTGATATAATATATACTTATTTTATCATTGATTTCTATGAACTTTTGGTATCTTATAGGTAGTCCATTGATTCGTATTCTACAAAGAACCATTCGAACAAAAATCGATAACATTTTTGAAGGCAGTTCAGACTTCCTCATTGGAGTTGAATTTTCACTTGCAAGAAGTAGAAGAAGAATCCAAATTTCCAAAGTTGGAACAATATCCGGGGAGTATGATAAAGATCTTTTAATTTGTGATCTAGCGTTATCATGAAGCAGCAGTGGCCGATTTTTTTCTATTTCTTTTCAAACAACTATATTTGTATTATCACGCTCATAAAAGCTCGTATCTTGTTATTGGTCTAACATAGAGGCTTATTTTTTTTTAATTGCAAAGGACCGTAGACTTGAATATTTGATATTAATTTTAGCTTTTGTATTAAGCTGAAATTTATATCAAATATTTAGATCATCCTCCACGCGATCTCAAAGTAAACGTTGATTTGACCGACGGAAAGACAAGCTTGAAGAAAGACGGCCAACAATGAGTTTATTTAAGCTTAATTATAAAAATATTTTAATATGTATAAGTTATGTCACTTACCTTGTAAAGAAAGAAGGATACTGGGAATGGCACATACGATCTGAGAAAAGTGTGCGTTTATTTCGTTTCTTTTTAAAACAAAAAGAATCTGGCCAAACAACATGAGACATACAAGCGTTATAAATATACAGAATTTTATAAGCTTCTTCCTGTTTAAAATAACAGAATCATCTAAAACATCTAATCCTATAAAATTTATCATTTTTGTATGCCGAATGAATGTTTTAACATAACTCGGAGGAAGTTTGCCTATCTGTGACATTGTAGTAATTTATATAACAAACTTTCTCCTTGATTGAAACAGCTACAGATGAATGTCATGCTGTTCATATTTGCATTATATATAGAATACGTGTACTTTTGTCCATCTATAGGATGTTCAAAAAGAAGGATTCAATAAATACATCTTTTGCACTTTGCTGGGTCAACAGACTGACCCTGAAGTAGGCTTTGAATTTTGGGTTTTATGTGTAAAAAACTTTATCATGATAAAAAACTTTAACTAAAAAAAATAATTTAAAAAATAATTTATTGATGCAAATACCCTGTCCAATATACTACAAAAAAAATATTATGTTTATATAAAATGTCTTTTTCTTATGAAGCTGTTAAATACATATATTTCTTAAAAATTATAATATAAAGAAACATATCAAGTTATTAAACTGCTACATACAATGCTATAGTAAAAAGAGTATTGGCATTTTTTTTGTTTTCTAATCACCCTAGAAATACTTCCCTCCTTCCTCTATTAGAATAATTCTTTCTATAACATCGTAAGTGTGTTAAATGATAAAATTATTTCATAAAACATGCAAATAGTAAGTCGTTTATTCTTTTTATTTTATAACGAAATTATACACTTCAGAAAACAAGATCTTATTTGAAATTACATGTGTAGTGTTACTTTTATGCATTTTAAATAACATAATGTCATTACGGTTGAAATAATATAGCAATTTTGTATAAGTACTTTATTTTTTACAGTACAACGTATTTTTGTGTCGTTTTTCTAATATCAGCTGTTAAGTTCTTATAAGTAATAAAAATATGCGTTAGTATATATTAACGTATTATTTACTTACTAACTTACTTACATATGGAACTTGGGAACCTAGTGTTAAGACACTCAGTACCATTCCCCATTTTCTGTCGAATTTGAGGCATTGTGGCTGAGTGGCGGACGCCACGCCGGGTTTTACCTCGTTACCAGAGCGAAGAAATAAAAATATTGAATATTTTATTTCTTCAAGAGGTCGCGTTTACAGTCGAATGTTCGTGTCCTAGCGCCACGACCTGTCTCAAGTAACAGTAACTATCAAGATATAATATTAACATTTAAAAGTTATCACTTTACTACTATAATAGTAATATATTAAAAACTAAACTACATAGTACATAATAAAATAAATTGAGTATACTTATCACATTAACCAACATATAACTAATATCAAGAAAGTGTTTATGATTTATAAATTTCCATACATTTGATTCAAAAGCGAAAGATACGACCACGATGTGCTCATCACCTGAAAATTGGAACAAATTTTTTGCTTCTTATCGCCTGTTAAAATTATTAACTATAAATAAGTATAGCGACGGGATGACGAAGTATGACGATGATGGGTAGATTTACATCAATTTATTCAAAATTCAAGATTACCAAATAATTTATAGCCGATGAAGAATTTACGTAAAATAAGTAGTTATTTTTAATTAAATATAAAATCAGGAAGAATAAACTAAATATGTTTAATATTTCAGTACAATAAAACTTACTTTTGAAAACATATTGAGATCTATGTCAGAAAATCCTAACGCAGACAGACGACAAGGTTTTTGAGATCTAAAAAAATTTTTTTTACAAATATATACCTTCATATTATATACATTTTGCTCGTACGATATATTACGTACATTTTTATTAAATATATTTATATAGAAATCAATTGTAAACGTTGAAAGCAAGTACCTCGTTATAATTAAGGCAATATATTTTCTAAATATTGGACTTCTTCTATACCACTGACAATGATATGCTGCGTCTGCTATATCTAAACTCTGAAAAATGTGATGAATAATTTATTCTTTGCCAGTTTTATACGTCGGTAAGCAAAATTTCCTTTAAAATTCATACACTATATAAGCTTACCGTGTCAACTAGCATTTGTCCAGGATAGCATATAATGAAAATTTCAAACATTACTCCTAGAAAAGCTGCAATATAATTTAGAAACATTCCGTCTGCCATCTAAAAATATGCAATTACTATCAAAAATATGTTTAGTCACTTTATTTCTCTTCAATTTTATTTTGTTTTTTTTACATTATTCTTATTTGTTGCTTTTGATATATGCATTACATTTTCGTAAATGTTTTCACTTCATATACATTTTTGTAGGATTTTTTCAAATATTCAAAAAATGTAATACCTAATTAAATAAAAAGTGTAAAAATCTATGTACATACCAGTGCCCTAAATCCGTAACAACAGATCGCTATAGATGACGATGACACTTGGGCAAAAATCATCTTTCCAAAAATTTTATTTATATCATCAACAATACTGAAATAATTCACAAATGAAAGTTTTAATTTTTTTTATATATTTGAGAAAATATAACATATTCATTAATTAAATATGTAAATTAAGGTTTATATATTTAATTAATGTAGCATTATAATTAAATATATAAATTTAAGAAATTTATATACATGAATGTATTGGTTATAAATATATTAGAACCTTAACAGTTTTTGATGAGAGATAACAATATTTTTGATGTCATCACAATTTTCTTCCCCTTCAAATTTTGTGAGAGATTCTGAAGTCGGAATGACATTCTCCAGGTCGATCTTAAGAAGATTGAAAAGTGCACTGACGTCTAGTACAAGTGCTACTAGAAGTAATTCACTTGAAATATATATACAAATATAAAGCATTGTACCTGCAATGTAAAAGATGCGAATTAGATTCCATCTGGTCCCAGGTTTTCATGTAACCAAAATAAAGATCTTGTAAAAGTATGCTTCTTTGTAGAATACAAAAGTTTTCGTATCTACTCGTATATATGAATGTAAAGATATGAAATGAAACATATTAAAAATGAATATCTCTATCTATCTAGGTATTCTATTTTACATAGTCTTAAATGTATCAAATATAAATATAATTGTTAAATATAACAATACAAAATTAATATCTAATTATAATTAATTTAATAACGTCAATTCTTACATGTTATTGCCTGATATATGTACGCCATCATATAAAAAAAATGTGAATCTATGTTGTGGAAAAAATATATTTCTATCGTAAATTTGTAGTTCGCTTCAGTTTTAGTGTTAAAATCGTAAACTGTTATTGCAAGGGGCAGAAATACAAATAGTGCCAATGTAACAAGGGCTGCTTTAAAAAACACTGAAAAGAAGTTATTAATGGCCATATAATTTATTAATTTAACGACATGCATATTTCATTGGTGTGTGTGTGCAAAAAACTTAAATAGCAATTTTACAAAAAGAGTCAACAAGGAACATACCAGTTGATCTTCAAAATAAAAAATATGATTTGCTGTTTTTAAAATAAAATTAACAATGTTACGATTTTTAAAAAAAATACATTCATGCTATCTTGTTTGAGATTTAAATGATGTTGTTTTCACATATTATTTAATGTCTTATTCTTATCTTCAATATTCTAAAATATTTTTGGACACAAGAAATTTGAAAATAATATGGATTCAAATGATTTTAATAACACGTAAAAAGAATATTTTACTTATCTATGTTATAAAATAAAAACAATATATACCATCCCCAAAAAAATTTAATTGCTGCGTCCAAAATCTCATACTTTGCAATTTTTTCTCATCTTCAATATTAGTTGGCCATATTTGTCCTAACTTATTTATAATTTCCCTTATTCCTTTTCTATTAAGATACAAGACAGACATCTTTACTAATGCTGAAATAAAATAATTATGTATTGCACTCATAAAGGGACGGGGCCGATCACAGATCCAAAAGGTTGTGGTCACATGACTTTAAAATAGCCGAAATTCCAAATAAAAATATGATAGATGCTTAAAAATTATAAGACGCCTTAGATTGAGTATTTTGTTTTATACAGTGTTCTGATACAGGTGCATCGATAATATTTTTTTACAAAGAATAGAACGCAATCACGCTGACACATTCGCAATGTATTTATTGGCTATCATGTTACGACGCGTGATGTAAAAGTACCAAAAACATAGTAAAAGAAACCTCATATCTGATAAATCAGAACAAAAGTCGTGTCTGAACATTGAATCTATTTACAAAAAAAATAATGTAGGGGGGCATAAAATAACTAACAGAACATGAATCTATAATTTTTAAAATTTTTGTCTGTCTGTTTGTCTGTTTGTCTGTTTGTCTGTTTGTCTGTTTGTCTGTTTGTCTGTTTGTCCGTTTGTCTGTTTGTCTGTTTGTCTGTTTGTCTGTTTGTCTGTTTGTCTGTTTTTCTGTTTGTCTGTTTGTCTGTTTGTCTGTTTGTCTGTTTGTCTGTTTGTCTGTTTGTCTGTTTGTCTGTTTGTCTGTTTGTCTGTTTGTCTGTTTGTCTGTTTGTCTGTTTGTCTGTTTGTCTGTTTGTCTGTTGGACTGGACCCAATTAGAATGATTTTTTTCTGTTGTATATCAATTTGGTCTGGGCAAGACTTAGACTATATCTGATTTCGAATACTTTCATACCTGATGAGGAGCAGTAGGTATCCAGAAAAATTATAAGAAATATTTAAATACGTCCATAACAAAAATTGTTCAAGACAATGAGCATTTTATAATGATATATTAAAATTGAAGATCTGGATCTGGATATCTGATGAACAATCTTGACAGTCCAGCTAAACTATAAGGAATATTGAGATGCTGTCTTAACAAAAGTTATTAAGCGTGGGGAACATATTGCATTGACATACTAAAATCACACTTCTGGACCAACTCATAAACACCCATAACGGTCCAGCTAAAGTATAAAAAATAATTAAATGCTGTCTTAACAAATGTTATTAAGCGTGGTAAGCATTTTGCATTGACATATTAAAACTTTAAGATCTGGAACATCTCATGAATAATCATAACAGTCCAGCTAAAGTATAAGAAGTAATAAAATAATGTTTTAACAAAAGTTATTAAGTGTGATGAGCATTTTACATTGACGTATTAAAAACGAAAATATGGAATATTCCATGAACAATCATAACGGCCCAGCCAAACTATAAAAAATAATAAAATATAGGATGTGCAGCTTAATAGAATTTCTTTATTGCCATAAAAATATAAATATGCAATATCTGGTAAAGAAAAGTAAATTATAACAGTAAATAATAACATTTCGGCATATCTAAAACTGTTTATTGTGATGGATTAATTTAAATTAAATAGCTATATTAAAATAGTAGAAATAGGGTATTTACTCAATAAATATATTTAGGAAAAAAGCATGCAAGGTAATAAAAATTAATAATAGAATACCTATAAATTTTAAAAATTTCGATGCGATTTTAAATTTGCTACTGGTCGACTCATCATACACGGTAGAGGAGAATCCATTTTATTGTCATTTTCGTTTGTATCAAGGTTTAAGGAAGAAGTTACAATATTTATTTAAGTATTTTATTTAAGTTCGTCTGTCGTTAAAATTTATCTATCTCTCTATTCTATAAAATACTTTTTTGTTCTGTACGATTTTATTGTATAATAGTTGATGAGAAAATTGATAGGTATTGATTGATCGAGTGCAAGCTGGAAGAAAAGGTGATCGAGAATACCGTGTATTGTGAAGCACTCGCGTAAGTGCCTATAATATGAAAAAAAATTATGAAAAAAAATGTTGTGATTCTTTACAAATTCATAAAGAATCACAACATTTTTTTTTTCATAAATTCATTTTTTGATCAAGATGTAAGTTGATTTATTTATAAGTAAGTAGCTGATCGTTATATTTTATTTTTTATTGATGTTTTCATTGATTGATACATGTTTTTTCATTTAATTTTCGTTTGCGTGGGTGAGGGGGGGGGGGGGGGGCGGGGGGTTGGCGAGCGAAGCGAGCAGTGGGCGGAGCCCCCTTGTTTTTTATAAAACATCATTACAAAGTAGTGATAGTGAGCATAATGAGGTGGTAGAATGAAAAATCGGGTGTGGTCGTTTCAGAGAAACGGTGCATGTTATACGTTAAAACGCTTATATTTTTTAAATCTTTATGAAAAATATAAAATATATAAAATGAAAGTAAAAATAATCTAAAAAAGTCTTAGCTGAAATTCTTTAATATGTAAAAAAGGGTTTCAAATGAAACAAACTTTAACGAATTAATCACGTATATAGTTTTTAAACAATTTTTTTCAAATATTTCGGAATAATCCGGTTAAATTTGTTTCATTTACAATAAGTATCAATTGCAAAAATCATAGATATTTTAAGTAAATAAGGATGTTAACATATTAAATATTTTTACGAAAAGAGATAAAGTAATAAAAAATTATAATAGTACTATTAATAAAATATTATAAACGTTAGCGACGCATCCTACGTAAGGGAGGGGAAAACGCCGCCATATTGTGGGTATTTTCAAGCGTATAAAGATTCGTAATTAGTACAACTTTTAACTCGGAGGCGTCAAAATCTATGAGTTGCATATAAAATATTAGTTGTAACTGAACAAAAAACAGTGCTAGAAGAAAAAAATGGTGTGCTCAGATGCTGCTCTTTGCAGAGGACACACAGTGTATCCTAATAGTGAGGAATGATACTATTTGGGCATGGACCACCTTCTGTTTCTTTTTTAAAAATTATTGATAGTGTAGAAAATCCTTGGCACTTTGGCTACTTGAAGACAATATCCGCTGGGGCCATAGTCTTGAGGAATCTTGCCTCAGCGACATTCCCAGTAGTTTACGGCAGTTATTTGCTATAATGTTACTAACACTTGACACCTTAGAATCGTCTTAACGGGTTGACTACTATAGTTGATGAGAGCGCATCCAAATTTATAAAGGAACAAAGACAAATATAATAAAGCATTTAAGTCAAGTCAGGTGGTCCAAAGCGCCTTAAGTGACGAAAGAAGGCTGTTCTTAAATACTCCACGATGCAATGGAAAAACCTATCTGACAAGGGCAATTCTAGCTGAATTGCGACGATAAAAAAAAATCGCAATGGCGTCTTCAGGTATTGCTGCCACATTACTTACTGGCGGAAAAACGGCATACACAATGTTTAAAATTCCAATTGATTTGAATAGAACATAAACACCAACATGAGAATCTCTACATTAAATCTATTTACGAAAAAACAATGTATGGGGCTATAAAATAACTAATAGAACACGAACCTACAATTTTTAAAATTTTGTCTAATTATTTGTCCGTTTGTCCGTTATTAAATCAGTATAAATGGGTTTTAAATGAAACAAATTCAAACGGACTAATTGTGTATATCGATTTTTAAACATGTTTTCCGATTAATTCGGAATAATCCAGTTAAATTTGTTTCATTCAAAATGAGTATCAATCGTAAAAATAAAAATGTTTTTTAAAAAAAAAACAAGTAGTAGAGTCATATAAAAATTGTAATAGAACACGACATACATAAGCGACGCATCCTACGCAAACTTGCCATATTGTTCATCATTTTCATGCGTATCAAGATTTGTAATTAGTACAACTTTTGACTCGGAGGCGTCAAAATCTATGAGTTGCATATAAAATTTTAGTTGAAAGTCGACATAAAACCATATTATACAGTAGGAAAAGAATGTTGTGGCCAAATGTTGCTCTTGGCAGAGTATACACAGTGCGTACTAATGTGGGGAATGCTACTATTTGCGTGTGTTACTCCACGTTACTACTATTGCTGCCACATTACTTCCTTTCGGAAAAACGGCACACACAATGTTTAAAATCCCAATCGATATGGACAGAACAGAATCACCAATATGTCAGTTACACGAAATTATGACAAAGCAAAGTTGCTGCCTTATCGTATGGGATGAGTCTATCATATCTCATTAAGAGGCCGCTGATAGAACTTTAGGAACGCGGGACATTCAGATGACAGACTAATGGGCAATATTATACTTTTGCCCTCAGGTGATATCAGACAAATTCTGCCTGTTTTAGATCGAGGGATCAGGCCTGATAAAAACAACTGATGTGGTGCTGGTGAAATCGTGTTTTTACTACGCATAGCAGCTCTACCCGACAATTTTCCGTTTCAATTTAAATGTACTAAATTCCCTGTGGGACAAACGCTTAAAAGACTGGTTGTTGTATACATGGACAACTTTATGTTGCTTTTTCGCGAGTCAGTAATGCTTCAGGTCTGTATATTTTGGTCATTGAGAGAAAATATGCCAACATATTATAATAACCTAAAATTTACTTAAAAGCCTTAAATGTTAACATAACTGCGGGTAGCAAGTAAATCTCTAAATAATGTCAATTATAATCTGAGACTATTCAAAAAAATCTATTTTTTTTAAGCCTCTACAGTCAGTCTTATGGTATCTATGGAATAGACTGTACGTCTTTATAATTTATATAAGTCCATTCCAAAAGTAACAGGTTTGATATACGATTATACATTAATAATCAGATTTGCCTTAAACTTTACAGTGTTTAATGTTATTTTAGCACAACTTTATTACAAAAATTACCATATTTGGAATAAATAAATAACATACTTCTAGATCATTATGCGAGGGAAAATTAAGGTGCAAAACGTAGTTAAAACTGGGGTGCTTTTCCTGGAATAAATAGAATTCTACGCGGGCGAAGCCGTGGGCAAACAGCTAGTATATAATAAATATCAATCATTGCATCAATCAAAATCGGTGCCTGTGCCAGATGCACAGGCACCGATTTTGATTGATGCAATGATGAGACGTGTGACTGTAAACGTGACGATTGTGGATTCGACTCTTAATAGGGGGGGAATGAAATATTACATTTATAAATATCTTCACTCTGGTAACGAAACAAAGCGTGGCGTTCAGTTCCGCCGTTTTAAACACGGGGATTGATTTAATTAGGCTCCCAGGTACCTTCTGCCTTATACAAAATAAAAACCAAGTCCACAATTTAGTCAAATCAAAGATTTAGTTGAGTCTCAATTAATATAAAATTGCGATATTTTACAAATTAAATCAATTTTACCTTGGGTGAACCCCACAATGAAAGAAATACAACTGACGACTTCGGAGAATAGAGCACCAATTTCGTCTTTTCTAACGACATACAAGATCATTCCAGCTAACATGTATAACGAGAAAACCAAAATAATCAATGTTTTAATCAAATTAAAAAAATATTTTTCAGATTCATCCAATATATCTATTCCAAGTATTTTTATCATATTTACTTGACGAATGAAAGTTTTAGCAAATGTTTGTGGTAAACTGTCTAAAGTCGTCATTTGTAATTTTTCCTTCGTGAAAGTCATAGTTGAAATGAACACATAAGGTCACAGTCATAATTAATATATACATTGACAACGGAAATCGCCTAAAGCATTTCCATATGTTTAGCAATCGTTTCGAATGGTTAGTAAAATAAACATCTTTCTCAATTTTATTTTATTTAATATAAAAGCAATAAGCATATTTTTATCTAACATCATCGATTAAAAATAAAACTGATTAATGAAATAAGTATTTACAACAACCAAAATTTGAATTATGGAATATACAAAAGGAAGTAAACGTGAAATTATCAAATATGTTAATAATATCTTTAGTTATAATAATACATATCTTTAATTTTTTTAATTTCGCGTTTGTTACACATTTAAAATTAAACAATTTTAAATGGATCGCATCAAAAGCAGAGGGGGCATCAAAGAGTTAAGAGAGAAAGAAGTTTTTAAAACTTAAATTGATTAAAAACAATTTAAGATCAACAATGTCACATACTACGTTAAATAATCTCGCAATCACGTCAATCGAACATAAAGTAGTCGATACTATTGATTTTAAAAATGTAATTAATGGACTTTGCTGGTCAAAGAAGCGCGTAATGTGCGTTTTCAATTTTTTCCAATAAATTTTACCAAGATATAATGTTATTTATTATATATAATTATTATAATTTTGAAACAATAAAAATTTATTCATCTACTCTACATTGTCAGAACAATCAGAAAATCTTAAATTATTTTGACTATTTTAAAGGACATCAAATCCCAAACCGCACTAGGCAGCAAATACCCTACCTGCGCCTACTGTAAAGTGTTCAAAACGTCGGGTTTCCAAAAATGTTTAAATATCAATATACGCGATTAATAAACTTAAAGTTGTTTCATTTAAAAGTATAATAATTTTGTGCATTTACCTAAAGTAGATTTTTACTCAAGTGTTATAGGTAAAATACCTACTTATTTAGAATTAACGTATAAAAATTTGAAAAGCGCGACGTTGAGTTCCGCCACTCAACACGCAATGCCTCAAATTCAGCGGAAAGTGGGGAACGGAAGTGGAACGGAGTGTCTTAACACTAGGTTCCCGGGTTCTTTCTGCCTACCCTGCCTCGTGCCGAATACAGCGTGAAGTTAAAAAAAGAAAAAAATAAATAAATAAATAATTGAACGTAGCGGGATTTCGTAAAAAATATTTATCTTTCTTAGGTGTGGATTAACCAGTAATATTAATAGTACAGTAATATTACTGAAATATTTACATTTGTAATTCATTTTTCATATTGAAGAATTAATAAATACGTCATACACGAGACGTCATTTTACCTAGAAATATTCATTCCAACCGTACAACAATTGCACAAAATTATAAGCTATGTAAATATAACGTTACAAAATTCAAATGTTGTATTATTAGTAGATGCTCACAATTGTCGTTTTAAGCCCTACAGGCGTTATTTGCTAGCATGCAATTTTCTTTGAAAGATAAATTATTTCATTTTTTTCTTATGTGGGGTCTATAATTTATTTAATTTCAATTTAAGGTCATATAAGAATGTATTAAGATTTATTTTATTTATTAAAAATTATATTTAATTGCATCTTATACTGTATTACATATATAGTAGAGTAGGCAGAGGAAACCTAGTGTTAAGACATTAGTTTTCCCTTTACTGTCGAATTTTCGAGACAGAGCTGAGAGGCGGAACATAGCGTCAGGATGACCAAATTTTTCACCTATGTATTTCTTTTATTTTTTTATTAGGGCTTAATTTCTTTTTTATCTTCATTTTTAGAAAATGCTGTATCTAGAAGATGACAGATTAGGCAGGTGGGTCTTGGGAATCTGATTGACTCCAAACACTTAAGACACTTTTTCTGCCGAATTTGAGGCATTGCGTGTTGAGTGGCTCGACGTGGCATGTATAGACAGAGAACTTAAAGATACCTATATCATTTGACAGAATAAAATTAAATCCTGAATTATGTTCGTGATTTTTAGTAAATAAATAATTAATTATGGTAGTTACACTGTTAATAATTTTATAACAAAGTTATTTTTAAATATTATTGTCGCCAACGTCCATACTACGTTGAACACACCGGTTCTCGTCCGATCACCGAAGTTAAGCAACGTCGGGCGCGGTCAGTACTTGGATGGGTGACCGCCTGGGAACACCGCGTGACGTTGGCTTTTTGTTTATATTTTCTTAATATGAGGGTTTATTTATTTTCGATTGATAGTGAGTGTGAACTGGATGTGAGCTGAAATTGTATATTATTTTTAAATTAAATGGAATATCATTAATAATTATGTGAACAATTTCATATTTTTTAATAATACGTAATATTATTATAACGATGTGTTCAACAAATATGAAGCTTAGATTAAAGAACAATATCTAAGTAAAAGAAAATACGGCATGCAACAATAGAACGTCCTGGGCGACATAGGTTAATTTATAAAGATAAAATTTTAGAAGTATTATAGAAAGAAATACTGACGTCAGAAATATATCTACAAATAAATCTCTTATGGATCTGAATGGTTAGGTACTATTATAAAAATAAAAAAACAATGATTCATTATTACATATTTGAAATTATTTGCTGTCATTAAATCTTGCCCAAAATTTAGTCGAGTTTTTCATGCTGTTCTAAGAATAAGAAATACATTTTTTTTTAAAATGTTATAAGAAATGGACAAATGTGAAGTGCGAGACGTCTAATTACTACAGAGTGTACTGCGTACCTCACAAGAAAGGACAAGAAAGAAATCTACAATACATTTGTAGATTTGTAGAAGTTTGTCAAATTTCATGGCATGTAGGTACCTGGTGCATAAAACTTTCTCTATATATATTCAGGCATGTTTGACTGTAAGAAGACCATGCCACACTTAACTACAGCAGCGGAAACCCTTTCAAGATACTAAATTATTGTGAAATATTCCACAAAGAATAAACTGGACTGTTTCGCACAAGTACCGCATATATGGGTTTCAGATTTGACCTTTAAACTCGTTTAATGTCAATTAGACAGCTGGATCAAATTATTATGATAATCGGATACAGATTTCCCAATTGCGTTATTATACGAAAAAACCGCATCAGTGCCTTTCCAATTTGAGGGTTGACCTCGATTTGTCCAGGAATTCATCATCAGATCCTGATCTCCTTGCCATGGGACCAAAGGTGAAATATACCCTCTCGAACAAAAGAAGAATTTTGAATATCGGTCTACCCATCTTCGAGTAATCGGGGAACATACATAAAAGAACCTCCTTTTTTATGTCGGTTAAAAATCCCTATAAATTTTAATTTATTATGTTATTCTGATATCGAAGCTATATTACTGCAAAGTCTCATGAAAATCTGTTAAGTAGTTTTTGCGTGAAAGAGTAACAAGCACAAATCCGTACAAACTTTCGCATTTATAATATTAGTAAGATAAGATACGTAAAAGAATCTAAGTAATGACTTTCAACATTTTTGTGTTTTTGCACATCGTGCTAATCTCAAAAAATGGCTTAGGCAATAAATTCGGTTTTTACTATTTTATTTAAGAAGCTACCCTTAACTTTTGTTTTATAACAATTGGTCTATATAAATAAAATATTTATTCGACTAAAAAACTATATTGTTTGCCTTTAAGATTAGTTTCTAATGAAGAGACATTCATTACAAACGAAAGTTAAATTTTTAAAATGAATACGACATTATAACACTAAAGTATTTAGTACGGTTTAGTAAAAAGGTATTCGAATTAGTAAATCGACTTAAATAATTAATGTTTTTATTTCTTAGCTTTGGTATCAAGACAAA
>DWMZ01001540.1:0-16133 GCA_018249855.1 Eueides tales michaeli
GTCGCACGATAACAGGTATTTTGGTTTTCCAAGGGAGCACCTTGTCGTTCTCGTTACATTCTGTAACTTTATGGAAATTGGAATGGTTAACCTTAACTTAGTTCGAGTGTCGCTTATTGTCGATGCCATTGGTTCCCTGGAAGTATATTCGCTACATAGTTTGACTGTTTATATACAAAATTACAACTAATTATAGTCTTTTAGTCTTTTTTAGCTAAGAAATTATTAATTAATTTTAAAATAAGAACTAAAAAGCTTAAAGTCAATTTGATATGGAAGATATAAAAATGTATTAAAATATGTTTTAGAATTTTGCAAGATTGACATAACAAGCATGCATTGTAAGTAATGTTGCCCGCAGTGCTTTGCGGCGTGTTGTGCTGTGAATTTTGCTGTATGCAGTACATTATTAAATAATTTTTACACCTCAGTGAGAGTTATGTAAAGTCAAATACACGACGGTTGTGGTAGAGTATTGGACATCGACTTATATTTACTGCAGCTGCGTACTCAGCGCGACGCTTATGATAGAAAAAAAGTGAAGTGTGAAAAACTTTGAACCCGTACAATAACAACGTATAGCTAGCGATCTTATAACTTTAATTATAAGATCGCTATACGTTGTTATTGTACGGGTTCAAAGTTTTTCAAATTTCACTTTTTTTTCATCATAAGCGTCGCGCTGAGTTCCGCCATTCAACACCCAATATAACTAAATATTAATGAATCTAAACAGAAAAAAAAAACATTATACAATTAAAAAAATTATATGAAATGAAGTAAAGTTATACGTTTGTAATAGTTAATAATAAATTTACTAAAATTACAAATTTTCAGTATAGAAATATTCCATAATTGTAATGCTAACATATACGAGTATATGACCAGGTTCTATCTGATCATTTCATTACCAACATGTTAAGCTCAATAGTAAATAAAGAGAAAAATTAAAACAAGGAATTAAGGTCTAGGTCATCCGTATATTTAAAATGTGGAGACACTTGACTTCTGTTTCTATATCTATGAAATAAATAGAGATTCTATAATATATAGTCTGAAGATAGAGCAAATGTTAAAAGGAAATTACGTACATATATATTTATATGATTGATATTAAAGTCTAAGCTCGAGTAAGAGTGCAGAATAACATGAGTTAATTCTAAGTGGACTATCTCATATTGAATCATACTTAATATTTGCTTCATTGGTTCGGACGTTCATAACTTTATGTGCAGGAATTCAAAATTCAAAATATTTATTTACTATTTATTTTAAAAAACGAAAAACATAATTTATTGCTTAATAACTATAACGTTAATTGAAAACATCGTACCTCAGCTGGTTGAATAATTGAAGGTCTGAATTTTTATTTATTTAAGTTCCGGGGAATTGAACTCAAATATTCGAATTTACAAATAGGCATTATTGCACTGCGCTACGATCTATCTGCCTATCGGATAGATGATAGTTAGAGAAATATTATAACTAATAATTATGTTTATACAACTTATTATGGAAAATCAACTTAGGTCTACGAAAAAGTTATATGAATCATGTACGTGTAGATTTTTTAGTCAATTTATACAAAAATTTCGATTGCTCCATACAATATGGAAAAAAACAAATTTGAAAAAACCAGGAAATGCACTAAATAAAAATAAGTAGGTAGAGGGCGGAGGCAGGTAACAAATAGTAGGCTATTGTTTCAAAAAGAAAAAATCTGTCGCTTTTTCTTTTTATTTGGTACAGGGAATGATATTTGCAAAGAAATTCCTTGTTAATCGGAATAAAAAAGCTAATGCTGTGCTATTACAGAAATTACCTGAGCTCCAAAATAAATAAATTGCCGAGATCTGCAAATTGCCTAAATCGTGAACGTGAAACTTACTTTTATACGAAATAAGAAATGGAAGGTAAGTGGGAGAACATTTTCTTACGGCTCATTGTAATATTGTTTCTTCAGTTACGTCACAATTGTGGTATCTAAGAATAACATCATTGTGTTGATAGGTTATTTTTATTGGTTGTGGGTAGAATTTTTTATTTAAAATCCTCCGTTCCCCAGATAACGTAGAATAGTGAGACGCGATTTGTAACTTCATTTTAACGGTTTTCATTTTTACTATTTTAATTAACTTAAGAAATACAGTTTAATTTCGTTGTATAGAAAGTCCAATAAGTATTGATCTTCGCTGAGAGCATACAAAATAGATTTAGAAAAACTTCAAAAAAATGCGAACATACATATTATTATTGCCAAAATTTATTTCTTAAAATAAGGTTTTCGTACATCAAAAAAATCTATATTTAAATGAAACCTAGCCTTTTGTTAGAGTTCAGTAGTATTCTGTAGTAGAGTTAGAGTATAGCAGTACTACGACCGTTTAGATTGCCAAAGTTTCAAGAACTGTAATACAGTTATAGTTTCATTTGTTTTTCATCTTGTCGTAATCATGGAACAAGACAACATGGAGCAGACAAGTCTACTACTAGTAGTATAAATATATATGAAATGAGATGCTTAATTTTTTTTTAGAAAATAATATTTTTAAAATCTTAAATTTCCCCCAATACGTGGTAGGTAAAGATACCTTTACATAAAATACAATGTTAGTGTTTAGTTACAACGTTCCAACTGCTTACCCTAGCATACGTACCTAGGGTACGCAAAATATAGCGTGAAGCTGACAAATTCTAGCCGTGTGATTTCGGCTTAGAATAGGATCATCCTGGTATTGATGGTGTCGTAAGAGGCGACTAAAGTACGAGTGGAAGAGTCACGTTGTCAGCAACACGTACGCATGGGCAGACTCGACTGGATTGTTACCACCCCCGGCGTTTGAAACCGGCGTTAAGTAGTGGCTTTGGCCACTGCGTTTCGCATTGGGTAATGCTGGGCACCGGTGCCCATACACCTTACAGACCGGCAACGCTCCTGTAGCTCCTCTGATGCTACACGGGGCCATGGACGGCGGTGATCACTTACCACCAGGTGATCCGCACGCTCGTTTGTCGTTTCTTTTCCATAAAAAAAAAGAAAATATTAATATTATTAAACATTTTCTAAAGTTCAATTTGCAAAGATAAAGCTTAAGTCTACGTTAACAAAAATCTTCTTCTCGTTACCTATAAATAGTAGTTAGTTAGTTAGTTTTCTTTAATCTTAGTCGAGTGGTCAATCGAGGATTCTTTCTGCCTCTCTAACTACTGGCTCTAGTTTCATATCGATTTACCGTTCTTTTGTAAGTCATTCTCTTGACATGCCAACACCATCTGAGGACTTTTTTCTTTATTGTCACCTGACATCCTCGCTAACAACAACTACTTTTTGCACGTCGTGATTATTCATTTGGTAACATTTTCGGACTTTGCATTTCCTACGAAGAGATCGCCGCATCTTTACAGCATTTTTATTTCTTTTGATGTCCTTCCATAATATGTGTACCGTAAATTGCAATACCGGTATCAATACACCATTCCACATTCGTTATCTTTCTTCGTAATTACATATTTCAAAAGGAAAATTGGAATACTTATAGGATTTCTTTGTTGTCCGTCTGTCCATCTGCTTAGACCATCTATGTCGAGATCGCATAAAAGTTAATTTAATATAATACGTTTTAAATGAAATAAATTTAACCGCATCAACCGCCTATACTGTATATCGTACTTTTTTGAAATCGATTATTTCAAATATTGCAGTTCCGTGACCACGCACTGTTGCACCTAGAACTGGTTGCTCATTCGATTACTACTCAAAGAAGTGAATTATTTTCATTTCGCTGAGGTAACAAGACAAATTATTGCATTAAGTTACGCCACTTAACATACAATGCCATGAAAAGTAAGTGGTACGCGGATACGGAGTGTCTTAACACTGATTGCTGAGCACTGCAACATACAGCGTGGAGTAATAGGAATTTCTTGATGTCTTCATCATCCAGAATGTTTGTCAACTCATATAATGCTGGAAGTCAGGGAATGTATTACGTTATTGATTATTGTTATTCTTTAGCAGTTTAAGATGTATTGTACAAACACAATATAAAAGAAAGTGAAATATAAAACAATAGTGGTGGCCTGTAACTTCATATGCAAAAACTGTATCAACGTTAAATGGAAAATTTTTGAGCATCGCTTTTATTTCCTAAGAGACTTAGAAGTGAAATGACAGTGTTCTACGTCGTGTAGTTCCGGCTGTGTGCTGTCTGTCAGTCACCAGCAACAATTAAGTTTAATTTGCATTACAAACAAAAAAAATAAAACGTAAAACTAAATGAAAATTAATACAATGTACATAGCAATTACGTGAATCACGTCTATTTCAATTTAACCCGAGCGTGATCAAATTTCATGTAGATCTACGACCACATGACTTGATTGTGCTATTTCGTTCAGCTATTTTCTTAATTTAACTAACTCGCTGTAAATGCATGGACTTTTTTTCAACCTTTCTATAATTATTTTTATTTTTTTTATAACAGACAAAGTGAACCTAAACTTTATACATAAATATCTCATAAGATTTTTACTATTTATATTTTTACTATTTACTATTTATTTTAAGTTATTCCACACTTATCAATGAAAAATACTAAATTTAAAAACGTATAAAAATTTGAACAAAGCAGGATTCGAACCCGCGCCTCTTGGAATCAGTCCAAG
The DNA here is from genome assembly GCA_018249855.1 of Eueides tales michaeli. Taxonomy (NCBI): domain Eukaryota; kingdom Metazoa; phylum Arthropoda; class Insecta; order Lepidoptera; family Nymphalidae; genus Eueides; species Eueides tales. The sequence continues at coordinate 4,666 of DWMZ01001540.1, forward strand.
CGCTCTGACCACTAAGCCATTCGTTCTCACCAAGCTCCGTCGAAAATTTTATACGCTTGTTAAAACTTATGAGTTATCGTTTGGCAAGAGGGAATGTTATTTATTAAATATTTTTACTATTTTTAAAGTGTTATTTCACACTTAGGAAATAAAAATACTAAATTTAAAAACTACTATAATAAACTCATATATACCTTTAAAAATAAAAATACATATACATAGATATAATAACTCCTGCGTTCTTATGCATCGCTGAAAGTTTGGTTATTTGATTAGATTGATATATTTTTAGGACACAGTAATAAGTTAATGACTTGAATTCCATATTTAGCTTAAAAATGTTTAATAACAATGAAAATAATAATTATTTTATAAAGGATTGTGGCTTCTTTCCAGCCGCAAACCAATGTATTTGGTGCGGCACATACAGTTAACAAAATACGGGTATATGCGGTTTGATGAATACAGTAACCGAATGATGTTTAAATTTATTCATATTCAATTCCAATTGAAACGTTTATTTTAATTATCAGTGTATCAATGTTTTTATTGCAAAGACTTAAATATATAATTAGTACATTGTTTGGTTGTTGCTGAATAGCGAATTTTAGATAGTTTTCTCCGTGGTCTCATGAATCTTAATGCGGTTGGACTATCATGACACATCAGGACATCGTGTGACACGAAATACCATAGTGTTTTGTGTCATACGGTGTTGTGATGTCTGGGACTGCAATACGCACTAACATACACATACACTCTACACCAGGCTGCCTTTTATATTCTGCTACATACGAGACGAAAAATAATTGAATATTTTCCTTATTAAAGAGAATACATAACATAAATACACTGCTGTCAGTCTTCTATTGTCACTTTATAATTTTAATGAAGAGTAATTTTTTATTTACTTCCGCCATTATATACTAAGGTTCAATACAGTGAAAGCAATCTAATAACCTCCAGCATAACATTCGCTTTGCCGTCGTCGTGGAAAATGGTTGTAACAGTGAGATGTGTTGTAACTATGAAATAGTACGTACGAGTACTTACGTACAGTATTATTTCATATGGCGTCTTCCATTTTTTTTTCGCTTTTGTTCAATTAGTATGTTTCTAGAAGATTTAGTTTTACGTAATTTAAGCTAATATTATGTATCGAAGTTTAATACAGAATTTTAATGTGTTTTTTCTCATTTTTAATGTCTTTAGCATGAAAACAAAAAGATTTTTCTAAGATATATCATATTTATTTAATACACAGCAGAAAAAGCAGCTTAAGTGTTTAAAATTCAAGTGTATTAACATGTAAATAACATTTTAAGCCATCGCCGCTCAGTCGAATCTTGAAGTTACTTTTAGTACAATTATTATTCTGAACGGTATATAAACATACATGAAAAATAAAAAACATGTAGAAAATGCATAAGAAACTAAATACTAGGAGATGCTAACAACATAATAAAAGTTGGTTGCAACAGGGGTATAAGAATCACGACGTAGCTTGAAGAGAACGTCGTATAGCTAAGTGATGTAGTGGTGCTTGGACGGATTCCAAGAAGAACGTGTTTAAATCGCTATAACTAAAAGTAAGAAAATTTTTTGTTGTGTTCATCTATCGATCTATGGATGTAGCCTAAAGTTATGTTAGGCACTCAGAATGTATTACATTAGTTATCCATATTACTACGCGGACGAGGCCCCGCCGTGCCTAGAAATATATCTAAGTCTTTGTCACATTAAAACTATTAATACTGAGTTCGTATTTAAATAGTAAATTTGTTCTCTCAAGAGACATCTTAGTAACGCTTTAATAAACCCACCGACGCTTTTTGAACTACAGTTCGGTTGTAGCTGACAGCTTGCAAATATTTAAACATCAAAAGTATTACATTTTCAGGGAAACTTACAATAAGTACATTTGTTTCAGAGGATATTAAGAATACTCTTGACTATGAATTTTATATAATGAAAGTTTGAAATTCAAATCTTTTGTACCAGAATTCAGCGCAAAGTGGGTAACAGAGTCTTACGTTGTATGAAGTGCCTAACACAATGTTCTCAGGCTCTACCTTTTTTTTTAATAGTATTTGACTGTAATGATACGATAATTGAGAAATCTATTTTTCATTTCGTAGAGTGATAATATTATTTTTTCTTTCATTTTTACGAACGATACTTCAGAGCGGGAAATATATGTATATAATATATATGATAACAGTTTGTTTTTTACTACGCTTAAAATAACTTATAACAAACGAATCACTATCACAAATTAACTTATACATACAATTTGATCCGGCACATCATACTATATTGAGGTAGAGCTTCAAACTTAACGACACGTAAAATTGTTTACAGCCGACCACAGCGAGCTCCCAGTCCCGTCTCACGACAGGAGTTATTGTCATGTCTTTACTACTCATAAACTTTTATACTTCAACTTGTTGTAAAAGATAAATCTGAAAATTGACGCTCTTATTCCTACCCACATGCACTTTACGAGTTTATGTGTGATCTGAGGCTGAGACGTTTCTTATTTTCTTAGTGTTGCTTGTAAAAATAAAATTAAATAGCGGTGATATATTATTCTTTAGAGGGATGTTAATTCGACGAAACTGAATATTCAAATTATTTATTATGTATTAAATTTAGTGTATTAATACGGTTCAAAATAAAAACTGAAAATGACTTCATAACTGAACTTCCAGAATTCAGCGCAAAGTGGGTAACAGAGTCTTACGTTGTATGAAGTGCCTAACACAATGTTCTCAGGCTCTACCTTTTTTTTTTTTGCCGCTGGAAAATGCATTTTATGCAGACCACCCGCGAAGGGCACAACCCCTCTCGAGCGGTACTGTGGGACTCACCGGAGGATCCGATACTACCCACTAAAACCCAGCGGAAACCCTCTTCACCTATACGAGACGCCGCAGGATCGCTTGCGCATACAACTACGACGCCCCGGTGTAAGACCCGCCAATAACGGGCCACCGTGGCGTTCAGGATATTCTGTGGTTTCATCCTAGGACTCGTAGCCTTGATGACTTGGAGGAGGGTTACCATGACCCTCCCACAGTAGCTTTTCTAGGGTAGGGAGAGTTAGAAATTTGTAAAATGTCTTCTCCTAGTCCCTGGTCTACGACGGCGGATCGGGTCTGCGTTAGACTCACGCGCCCGCTCCGCTGTCTTCTTCAGTGCGATGACTGATTCACAGAAGGAGACCATGGCCGACCAGTTCCTCTCACAGTCCAGCATGGCCCCTATCACACTGGATAGTGAAAGGTCGCTACCTCTCAGGCTCTACCTACCTTAAGTGATCTATTTACAGCGTGAAATTTATTAAAAATTAATTAAAAGTTATAACCTTCCTATTCCGCGCTTAGTCGAACCACTATAAAACAAAAAAAATACAGAGATTTAAATTTTAGAAATAGGACCGAATCGATAAATATGAAAATCAAATCTTAAAATTAAATTAAACATATTTTTAATATTAATTCTTGCGAGTTTGCTAGACGTCTCCTCTCTCTGTCCGCGTCTCGGTATTAATCGAGCGATTATCATAAGCTTTTATTAAATCACTAGTAGCTACGTCCTGACTTTACTTGGCATATTTTTCTAGGAAAGCTGTAATAATACATGTAATAAATTATTATGATTAATGAACAACATAATACTATTTTCGTCGAAACTACAAAATTTGTCAAACAGTTTTGCTTCGTGTAGCATCTTTAAGCCGTCAATATTATTATCTGAGCTCCGCATTGTACGATCGTATCAATTACAATATAAATATATACCCTCTTACCTACCACCATTGTAAAATTAAGCTATCGAACTGGCTATTATCATTAAGTTACGATCAGACGGAACACCTATTCAGCCCCTAATTGTAAGTTTACATACACACACACACACACACATAAAACGTATGCTTGCATATACACAATATCATTAATTGTATTTTAATTGTTAACTTTTTTTTATTTTACTACTATTAATTTGTTTCTTTCTCGTATGTATAATTATTTGATTTTGTATTATAATATTATAAAATTTGATATAATTTTTGTATCGACGTTTGTGAGGCGGGTGTTAATTGCTGCAACACAGTATCATACTACTGCAGTTATTATCGTTATCAAGTTTTTGTTATACACTAATTTTGAAATAAAGAAATATTATTATTAATATTACTACTGAGGTGACAATATTTACACATGTCTATATTGTATAAGCAGCATTCTCCGTTGAGGCCTTTACGTCGGACTTAAAGTGCCACGGCTGTAGGTTATATACAAAATCGAGCCGAGATCGAGAATGAAGTATTTTAGTTTTTCTTCTCAACTTCTCTTTGGTAACAAGACAAGGCGTGTTGTTGAGTTCCGCTAATCAACACACGATTTCACGGTTCAGAGGGTAATAGATAATGAAATATATTAGCACTAGTTTATTTCTGTCTAGCTCGCCATACACGTAACACAACGTCAAAGTTTAAAAAGAAGTATAATATTTGTAAAAATTTAAATTTTTTAAATTACATACATTAAATATAATAAGATCGTCGAATCGATTGTTGAATGCAATTTTTCTTAAAATAGACGCAAACCTAGTTTTAGAAGCATTTTGTATTTTACTGCATTTTGCTGTTGTGCTCTGCTGACTAATACGACTGACGGGAACAACCACGACGGCTGAATATGATATGGGTTTGTAATATAAAATAACCTCACGTTCATAATTCGTAAATGAATCTCCTTCAATTTGGGGCTTATCTGTTAATTGACTTCATTTGAGCTTTCAAAATTGTTGTCATTACATTATAAAATATTTGTCAGTAACTCAATAGCTTATTAAAACCGCGATGTGTGTCGGACTTTAGTTAATTTTCTGTAATATATTATATTATATTATGCGTATAAAAATTGTAGTGCAATTAAATAATTATTACAACTACACCACAAAGTGGTAAAGTGAGCCGGTTATTATTTAAGCCTTTTAAAAGTAATATACTTGTAACTGTAATGTGATATAATTTTGGATACTAAATTCTATGTTTTCAGTACACATGAAGTAGAATCAATTTGATAAATTGTATGAAACTTTTAACAATTTTTATTTTTTATGAGTAGTCTCATACCTATATAAACGAAAACGGTTTAATCTATTCTCATTAAATTATTTTTGTCTTCTTTCTATAAGTTCTGCCACTTTATTTATAATGTCTCAAAAATAGACGTTAAGTGGGGAACGAAGTGTCCTAGCACTGCACGCCCTCTGCCCATCGTTCTATTTGCGAGAAACTATTAATTTGTTTAAAAAATAATGTTAACAGTGAATGCTAGTATTTCAAAATATATCTTTATTTCTAATTTACTTAACTATGTATGTATACATATACATAAACAATTGTCACACAAATTAAATACATTCAGAAACAATGAAAGTATAAACAATATCATCAAAAGGAATATTTTTCCTTTGTAAGTAGCTAGAGGGAATACAATATGATTCACAACGTCCCATGTGAGAGATACGACAGTGAGTGTCTCCAAATAACAACTAATCTTAAAGTAAATATTTATAAATAAGGGGTTTTTAATTATTAATTTGAGACTTACTAATACTTTGTATGTCAGCAAATTCTTTGATTGAGTAATAAAGTTCATAGTAACCACTATGAACGCTATTACTTTACTAAATTGAACTCTAACTCTTTTATATTATTAAGACAATTACTAAATGTCCCATTAGTAATATGATATGACAAGAATTTCTGTTATTATTTTACCTCCGAAAGTATTTCTAATTTGAAAATGTAACGGTTGAGGTAAAATATTTTTTATTTTAAATAAAAAATAATAATAAATCAATCATCTAGAAACCGCACTTTATTAGGTAATAAATATACTTATTTTATTAGGTAATAAATATACTTATTTAGAAAACGCATAATTTAAACGCATAATGTAGTGGCTATTGAAGCCGCGCGTCTTGAAACCAGTCCAAGCGCTCTTTCCATACGTTCTCATCAAGTTATATTCTATACGACACACGATGGGAGATGGCGGATCATAGCGTGACGCCGAGCTCCGGACTGAGCAAATATTAACTCAAACCGAATATGTGATTTTACCATTATTATGTTACCAAGGAATATTCTTATAAATAATTTAAACTTACAATGAGATGTTCTTATCAAAAGTAGTAGTAGAATTTGACATTTCCCATATATTTTGTATATATAATATTATTTTTGGGTAACATGGGCAGGAAGAACGTAATAACGGCTTGTATGTTGCGTGGACGATAGAGGAGTCCAATGCCGCGATTAACTTTAACAGATCAAGGATGTAATCATGCGTCCTTTGATATTATTAGGAAAGTTATTATTTAGTATTATATTACGATGAATCGTCAAATCGTATCGAAATTGAGGGATTGTGTGCTTTAACTGAATGTTCTTATAATTCGACACAATTAATCCTTTCATAAAAGCTGCGATGAAATTGCAGATAAACCTTTCAATACGAACCAATTGGAAAATATTGTAAGGAATGTAATTTTTCTTATGTTACTTTTGTGATATATCAGAAAGCATAATAAATATATTGCAATTCCTCGATGTTTATAGAGAGAGAAGAAAATAAACTACGGTGTTAAGTAAAAAACTGTAATAGAAACTTAACCATTTTAATACACTTGTATTGAGCAAAGATAATCTCATGATACGTCGCTCCTGTCTGAAACAATTAATTATATAAATAATTAAAATATACGTAGATAATAAAAGTGAAAGTATATCGAAAGAATAAAAATCACTAGAGCAGTTGTATCCAGTAATACAACGTCCTGTTCGATTTGCACTCAGGAATATGAATTATTTTTATTTCTTTTAGTCCGCTAATAAGACACAGGTCTCAGCGCTCAATACTCAATGTCTCCAATAACCAGATGGTAGCGAAGTGGACTAAATAATTTTCATTGCTTAAAATATTTGTCATAAAATAATAATTTTATTCTATCTTAGAGAAAGAATCACTATTACTTGTACATGAAAATTTGGTTTCAAAATCAAATTTAAGTGCCGTGGTAACGATCGTAACATAATTCATAGAGGGAACCTCTCGTCAGTCTGTAACACGAAAACATGTATTTTGGTTGTCCGAGAGAGCATTAACAATTAAGCATAAATGTGTATCTTTTAATTGTGTTGAGTTATATTTTTCTTCGCTTTAACTAATAACAACTTATAACGGAGTAAATAAAAAAATATAAACAATAGTAAATTCATTTTCATAAAATTTCCACGATCCCATATAAACACTTCGCATGTCGAAGCTGAACTTTATATTAATTCCCATTAGGAAAATTTATTTTAAAAAAATACTTAAGTTATTGTATCTGATTTATTTATTCGCAGCTTATACTTTGTCAGTGACTTGCAATTTTCCTAATTTTTGTAGGTAATTTTTAGAGTGTTATAATATTACAATTTCAATTTTTTTCGTGATAAACCAGAAAATTCGCTTAATAAAATTAAATGAGCCGAGAGGCAGGTAGCAAATAGTAGGCTATTGTGATAAAATAAACAAAAGTCTGCCGCCTTTTATGTTTGTGTTTGGCAAGCAGAATGATTTTTGCAAAGAATTTCCTTGTTAAGCAGAATAAAAAGGCAATGTTGTGCAATAACAGAAATTATCGGAGCCTGAAAATAAATAAATATCCGAGATCGGCAAATTGCCTAAATCGTGAATGTGAAACTTATTTTTATAAGGAAGGTAAAAAGGAAGGTAAATGTGGGAGCATTTTATTACGGCTTATTGTACGTAATATTATCTCTTAAGTAACGTCACAATTGAGGTATCTAAAGTTGACAACCTTATGTTAATTGTTTTTTTTTTAATTAGTCGCGGGTACAACATTTTTATGTTTTTTCTTTAACTTAAAACCAGTCAAATGCAATGCAGCTGCCACACGATCTTTTTATAATAAAGTTTGATTTAAACAAATATATAGTATACAACCAACACACATACACCATGTGTTTGTGTGTTGGTTGTGTACCTTACTTATTTTGTAGCTTTACTTGAACGGATTTCATTTTTACTATTTTATTGAACTTAAAATTATAGGTTTTTATTTATGTAAGTACACAAAACAGATTTAGGACAACTAGATAAAACGGAAAACATGCATATTATTGTTGGCAACATTTTTTTCCTTTTTACATACTTTTCATATATTGAAAAAAAATCTGTATGTAAATAAAACTTAGCCTTTCGTAAGAGTTTTGTAGTTCTATGGCTTATTTGATTGCTAAAGTTGAAAGCAATGTAATAAAATTCTAGTTTCATTTGTTTCTTAGCTTGTCGTAATCGCAGAACAAGAAGCAGACAAGAAATGTATATAGGAAAGGCGAATGGTCTGAATTTTTTTAGCAATAGTAATACAATATTTTTTAGAAATAAATTGAAAAATTTCAATTAAATGAAAAATTTCAGCAAATATAAAACTATTCAAAATGTACGTACAATTTAATACAACAAAGCTTTTAAGCATTTATTTAAAAGCTATGAGTCATTATTAAGTAACGAGAAATAAATGAAAATTCGTAAATTACTACTACAAATTTAGTATACATTTCAAAATAAAATGTGCCTTACTGAACGTCGGTGTGCCATTAAGGTTTAATTATTTAAAGAAAGTGGGAATTAACTTACTTACTTATTTAGACGAGAGGCAGAGAACCGTGTGCTTGATCTAAGATCTCTCTGTGCGACTCAGCTTTTGTCAAGAATCTGTACAGTTTAGTATGCCGTTAACTAACACAAGCTGTAAAATATATAAATAAGCCGCAAATCAACGTACTGGATGCAATAAACACAGTTTACAAAATATAAGCGGTTTTTTAATAAGAGATGAATGCATTCAATTATTCATATTGAATTTTAACCGATTTTTTTTCCTTTTATAATTTACATACGAATGTATTAAAGATAATAAAATACAATTTGTAAAGGCTCAAATATGTCATTTTTGCTCAAATATGTCATATTGCTTGTATATTGCTCCCTAGTAAATATTGTATTTTTGCCTTTCTTGCCTGGTCTCATTAATGATGAATGCTGCACTCGATAGCCATCGTGGTACAGCGGGACAACGTGTGTAACATTAAGCACCATGACTCCGGGTTCGCGCCCCATTGGTAACAAAATAACGCACAGCGTTGATTTTCGCAATGCATACTAACAAATACATACACGCAGACGCACACAATTATTGTTTTAATAATCATGCGGAAAACGGGAAATCTTATATTTTAAAAGAAGGTTCCCTTTACATGCCTGTTATATACGAGACACCAAGAAGCTAAAGAATACATATATAAAATTAATGCTCACTTATAGTAAAAATATATCAATTAAATACTTAGTTGCCGCAGTTTTTTTTTACCAAATCTTATTTATTGTAAAGAAAACTTCCGCCTTGATGTACAAATCATCAAAACAATGAAGGCGGCCTTATAACTTGCAGCTTTATTAAACAACATACACTGTGTCGTCCTCGTAGAGAGTGGTTCTTGTTTGGTTAAAGATGTAGAAATCAAAGTAAATTTTAAGTTTTTTAGATAAATTATCATTTCTGTCTGAAATTTTATTATTATATTTTCAGCTTGTAACAATTTTATAGCATGATGGGTAGATATAATTTATTTTTAGTATAAAGACACTCCGTTTTTAACTTTTTGCGAAACTTTCATGAATAGGTGTGCTTGGTGACGAGCTCGATGACGCTCTTTGTTGTACGGCGTTGAGTTCTGTCATATTACGCGTTATATTTCTAGTCTGGGCGGCACACCGATCAAAGTATTTTGAACTGTCTGTTAATATAATTATTAAACTAAAATTTTAAGCATACAATTTATATTCTGAACGTATGTAAACGTAGGAGACGTAATATACAATTTTCTACGTAAATACACAAACTGTCAATCCAAAAACACACATGAAGGTAATAAGGTAGGTCTCGTAATGTTTGTCATACAAATAGTACACGCGGGATCACTCGACGACGCGTTTTGAATATATTTAGCATACTGCCATGGTAAGATAATAATCCCTTACCGCTAACTCTACCCTACATTGGCAGAAATTAATACTTTCAAGAAATAAGCTTTTTTGGCTTATGGTTTTAGTTAAAAATCGGTAAGCGATCCAAAACTATTTTTAACGAAACTATACATCTTAACGACAATTTAATTAATTACATTGTGGTAGAGTATGGAACTTGTTCTGTAGAGATAACCGTTCATCTGCATTCTGAGGGACGCGATGGAAGTCGAGGAGGGGGATCTATGCAATACTCTGTAATTTATTATCTTTTGTTTCCCATTCCTCCCACCCATCCATGTTTAATTTCAAAAATATTGAAAATTAACATTTGTTTAAAATGGATTACATATAAAGATTATTGGAAAGTTAAACTTAACGTAGTGCACATTCCATGAATGGGTGCGTGAGGAGGTAATGAGAACAGTCAAGGCAATAGCGGCATATGTTGAAACTCCACACCAATATGTATGTCGGTGATTGTCGCGAGTCTGTCTCTTATTGTTAACACACGTTCTAAGAACTTGCTATTAAATAAAAAAACTATAATCCTAAAACTAGCAGCAATTAGTAAACGTCACAATGCTCTGAACGAGCTTTAGTGTCGTATAGAAGTCAGTTGTAAGCGTTTATGGGGACTTCAACGAAGTGCTTTGAACTTTACTGTAAGTAAAATTTACATTTTATTTTTCATTTAAATAGCGGAGCTTACAAAATTTCATTGTAGTTAGTGAATACGACCAGCACCGGCTTCCCGCCTGGCTGCCCGGTACTGAGGGGTCACTTACTGTAGAGCGCATTCAACTAACCTTCACTGAACTCTAATTTTGTAACGATTATTAAACTACTATTAAACTTAAAAAAAATTAAGCATTATATTTGCAAGAGGAATTTCTTTCTCATGCGTTTAATATTTTTAATGTATTTTTTTTAAATAACACAATAATTTTATTGAAGTTACCGCTATTTTTCTTTTTAACTAAACGAGGAGAACAAAATAATTACAAATAAACGTTGTGCTGCTAAGCCTTGATTCGGTTTTTTTTTAAATTCTTTAATCATTGATATTTGGAAATTATATGAAAATTTTATTTGTACTATAATAAGGTTTTTAAATGAAATGATCATGTCATACAATATGTGGACAAGTTACACGTCCAAATCACGTACGAGAAGAAAGCGGAGAGCGAACTCTTGACAATACGTTTACTTTACTATACTAAATAGAAATTCAAATTCAAATTCAAATTCAAAATATTCTTTATTCAAATAGACTTTCGCAAGTACTTTTGAATCGTCACAAACAAAGCTACCACCGGCTCGGAATGCGGTTCTGCTGAGAAGAGCCGGCAA
>DWMZ01001541.1:0-16132 GCA_018249855.1 Eueides tales michaeli
ATATAATATTTATTTATTTATTTATTTATATATATATATATATATATATATATATAGAATAATAAAATGTTCAGTTATAGATATGTATATTTTTTAACTATACGATATAATCCTTACATAGCGGGGAAGGCATAGGGAACATAGGAACCTACTATCACGTCATTGTTTTCCGATTGCATTAAATATTTCATTGCGTCGAATGAGAATCGAACCCCAGTCACAACATCCTATTGCGTTTTCAGTAATATCCTTATATACTATGACAGGCATCTCTAAAAACTTGTACAAATGACACATACACATACATGTAAAGGTTTTTACTTTATTAAAATTTTACTTTTTCTCAATAAGTATAAAGTAAATAAATATCTACGCAGATGTATGTAATACACAATATAATGAGAAAAACGTTAATGTACGTAACTAAGCGATATGAAGAATTAAGATCTAAATATAAATTATTAGAATCCTTGAAACGTGGCCAGTAAATATATTTGTTAAATGAAACGTTATTTCGTTAACGCTTTGCAAAGTCTTCTTAAAATAACAAAAATCTTTTAAAAAATCCACTTGAATAATATTAAAATATTGAATTATACATCCGCTAAATGCAATAGAAATAAAGAAATAAAAAATATAGTAATAATAATCACAATAGAACTCTTTATTAAAAAGAAAATAATTAATGAATAGCGTAACTAAAATATAACAATTAAATATAATCAAAAAAAAAATTGTTATTATTCCTCACTTAGGAAAGCAAAATACTTTAAAAATAGTAAAAATAACTTAAATTCAACTTAAAAGGCTAGAATTACTCTACAGGAATGACAATTCAAATCAGTTACTAAAATGGCGGACATAGATTGATGCCTCGTCCGTTTGCCATTAAAAATTTTTTAGTACACTTTTGATCGATTGATAGTTTGTATAAAAATAAGTGGAAACCATTCATATGTGGAGGCTTTTGATAATTCATAAATTAAATGACTTATTACAATGAATGTATTTGACTTTAAATTGTCAATATCTTTCTTCTATTACACAAAAGCAAAAAAGTTAAAAAAGTTTTTTTAGAAAAATATTTTTAAAGTGTTAAAAAAGTATTTTTAAGGCTTCATACAACAAAAGATAAAAACGGCAACCTTATAGGAAAGCTTTGTTGACCATCTGTCCATTTGTGAAGACCATTTATCTCGTGATCACGTGGAGGTATTATGTTAGAATTGATATCAAATATTTAAGTTTTTCTTGAAGCTTTTAGATATGCAGAGTTTTTAAATACGTTAATTAAAAAGGCATGAATTTTATTTTGAATCTGAAATTTATATGGAATTCGAAAATTTAAAGTTCATATGCCGTAAAAATAGTTTAAAATGGTGATCTATAGATCTACCAGTCAACTTATATATTTAACGTCGACCTAATAAATAAAAAATCAAACTATTCAACCAGAAGCAACGTCACCCCTTAAAGCATATCGTGGGACAAGTAGAGGAAATATAGTGTTAGGACACTCCGTATTAATGAAATATTTTACTTCTCTATTTTAAAGAAGATAACGTAGACGGTCTTAATGTTTAGTATTATGATAAGTTGTTCATATTATCCCTGTTAGCTGTTGTTTTTGCTACTTGTTCACTAATTAAGCGAGAAAATTTTGTATATGTTTTCAAATACTAATATATTTTACTCAAAAGTTTAAAATAAACTTTTTTAAATTTTTATTGCATACAAAGAAACAAAACAAAATATATATTAAAAAATATGCTTACAACATATACTTATGCAAAGACTTTTATTGTTTCAAGTAGTCTCTTACAGACTTAGTATTTCTTTAAAGAGATGATGACAATTTCAATAATTTTTAAATAAAATCACTTTGATTAAAGTAGAAGTGAAAGCAAAATCGAATTACGAGGCTGGTCGTGAGGGCGGCACTTTTACAATAAATCCAGTGTAATTTATTAAAGGCACCTAATGCTAAAGCGGTTGTTAGTAATTACTCTTTAGACATATAAGTTGGTTCGTTCCATATATGTATATAAGATTAAAAGATAAACTTTAAATTTATAATCTGACTGTACACGCACTACAAATTTACTATAGAGTATGTGTGACTCTTAGAAAAGAAAAATACTAAATTTAAAAACGTATAAAAATTTGATCGAAGCAGGATGTGAACCCGCGCCTCTTGGAATCCATCCGTCAAGAAATGATAATTCTAACGAATTGTCTTTGGGTAGCGGAAATTTGTAAAAAACTGCCTACAGAGATGCTAACAACATAAATAAGTTGTAACAAGCGTATAAAAATTTCGGCGGAGCTTAGTGAGAATGAATGGCTTAGTGGTCAGAGCGTTTGGACGGATTCCAACAGGCGCGGGTTCGGGTTTTCTGCTTCGTTCAAATTTTTATACGTTTTTAAATTTAATATTTTTCTTTCCTAAGTGTGGAAAAACACTTTAAAAATAGTAAAAGTTTGACTCCTTTTTGAACTTGACTTCCACTTCAATAGAGTGTTATCATACCAGGTCTGTCTATTCTCGATACAGCGTAAAATATAATTAATTATTTATAAAATAAGATTATCAGTTAATTCATGTTATTTAGATTTTTCCGTAGTGAGTCTAAAAATACACTACTAACGTACCAAAAAATAATATAGAGGAGGCAGGTCGCATGGTGTTGTTTTGAAATTTCGGCCGAACAGCACAGTGTCTTATCATCAGCTACCCTGCAATATTCCGAAAAAAATCCAATGCTTACAGTAATTTTCTGCCTATAATAATAACATATTAAATTACTACGCCTTAGTAAATATCAAAAATATTGTCCCAAATTGAGTTCCACGGGTATATTCGAACGCGTCATTCTACTTGATTTATCCTTAACGTAATTGATAGGAAGCCTGCGTAGATAATGTACAGTCATTTCGTGTCGCCGCGACGTGATTGCCTGCTTGAAGATTTATGTATTGTCACTTTTTCAATATTTACTTAAAAATAATTATATATTTTTTTTCGTATCTATTGTTATTTGGCGGTGAAATGGAACAAAATGTGTTCATTTATCATATTGTTTACAAATAACTAAGTTGAACTTAAATCGTCATTAGACGATTGCAAGTAGTTATACATACATATTTAATTTTGTACGAAAGTAATGTATACTATATGTAATATGCTACTCATATGTAAGTTTACAATAAAAATGTGATCAATTTCTATATAACACAAAGCTTAAAATTTTACATATCCCAAAATATCACAATCACAAACTTTCTAAAAAAAGCAGAAAGGGGCACAGGCGTGAAAAGTCCATGCCGTGTATTATATACTACTGAAAAAAATATAATTATACCTCAATATTTAAATTTTATTAACGACACTACAAAATCAGCTGACCCTTGCCAAAATCCTTTCTCGATTAAACTACTAGTGTTAATTTAGTTTTGATTAACCGCTTTTTTTAACAAAAAAAATATCTTATAAATTTTGTATAAGTCTGGCCTAGACTTAGCAACGTTCATAAAAATATTTTTATAAATAAATAACCATACAAGTGCGAGGTGGCCTCGCTCCTAAGGTTCCCTGCCGATTTCAAAATTGTAGGTCAACCGGAAATAAAACTTTCAATAAGTTAATATTTAACAAACTTAAGTTTATGAACGCACCCATTTTATATAGAAAAGAACTACAATTATTTTTATGAAATAACTCCTTTCTAGGAAATACCTACAATTTTTCATTTTTCTTTTTTTTCGTTTATAACTTACAAACTCACTCACTTCGTTAGCGTAACTTTTGATTCCATTTGTATAGAAGCATCATTTTTTTTGTGCTTTAAGGATCATTTAAATTTAAATATTTGATGTTTATTGTAGCTCGATAGCTAGAGACAGGCGGATAATAAAGTAATCCTATAATTTACTTAGATAAGACACTAAAAAACTGAGATTTCATTACATGTATATAAGCTATTCTCTAATCCTGTTTAGTGTTCAGGTCGAGGTATGTGTAAGGCTTGATTAGGTATTTTATCGGTTATAAATCAATGAAATTTCCACTGATCTCTTCATAGAATAATTCACGACAGAAATTGTAAATGAAGGTATATGTGATAAACACAACTTTTAGAGAAATCCGAAATGGCAATATAAAAGTATAGGGAATTACTATGATGATTCTTAATTTTTTTTACTGATTAATCTAAAATTATATAATTATATTATGCGCGTTTGACCTTTTTAATAGTATTAAATATTATTAATACCTTTAAATATTATGAAATATTTTATTATTAAGTACTTTTTAATATTATTAAATATTTTTTCGAGAAGAGACCGAACCTATAACTTGTCCCCATTGTGCTTCTGCTCCCGATCCTGCGCCTTGTCAGGCCCCTTAAAAATATTTCGAGATCACCGTTTTTTATCAGCATTTAATTTGAATTTAAATTAAATTGAGAGGAAACACTACTTCTTCCCTGGTAAATATGAAATCAATTGACTCATTAAAATAAAACTAAAATATGATATTGACGAAATTTGTAACCTGGCACAGTATACATAGGACTGTTGTTTAGTTTCATGTCACTGTTCTGCTGGGACAAGTGGTACTATTTTTAAAAAATGAACTATATGATTGTCTTAATACGTACTGTATCTATAAAATAAATGCAGGCATAACTTTTTAATAAAATTTTACTCAATATCTCTTCCCAAAGGCGAAGACTTTGTTAATCCTTTCTTATTAAATCTACCGTTCGCTGAATACAAATTATTGGAATAAAAGAATCAATTTGCTCGATTAAAGAAATATTTAAATAGCCTTTTAAAGCCATTATTTAAAAATTTTAATTTAATGTAAAACATGTTGAAATAAAATCGATTTTATCTTGAAGAAATTTAATATAAACGACGGTAAGGTACATATTTGTAATTATGATGTTGATGGCAGAATAGGCCGAGGTAATTTGGGAACCTAGTGTGATGACATTACGATCCGTTCCCCACTTTCCGCCGAATTCAAGACATTGCACGTTGAATAGCGGAGCTCAACGCCGCCCTTTGCCTTGTTACCATAGAGAACAAAATTAAAACATGAAATATATTTAGGAACAGGAACACGCTTATGTCCCTGCGCCACGTTAGACCTCACCAATTTAGATTTTTGGATTGGTGTAACACAAAAACAAAACACAACTGCATTGGAGAATTCCAATATCTAAAGAAAGAGAAAGGGGGACCAGAATATGTTTTAGCACTAGGTTTCATTTGGATACCCTACATCTATACTTCAGATATATAGGGAAGTTAAAATATCACTTAAAAAAGTATAAAAAAC
This sequence comes from Eueides tales michaeli, assembly GCA_018249855.1. Classification (NCBI taxonomy): domain Eukaryota; kingdom Metazoa; phylum Arthropoda; class Insecta; order Lepidoptera; family Nymphalidae; genus Eueides; species Eueides tales. Next base: position 5,348 of record DWMZ01001541.1, read on the forward strand.
TTATTAAAAATCTAAACATTTTCACGAAAATCCGTAATTAAATATTTTCATGTCTATTTACTTTTGTGAGTCAAGACGGCAGGAGCCAATGTAAGGCTAAAATATTTCCGTTTTTTTCCATGAAAACTAAAGAACGTTCAGTTTAAGGTGTTGAGACTTATTGTAATGATGACTAGTTCTTTCTTGTTCCTATAAATTGTTGTTACTCTTGACAAAGAATAAGATTTAAAGTAGAAATGCAATTTGGAAGTAAGTAGTTAGTTTATTCTAAAGACTATTCTTAGTCTCTTGGTATATTGTCTAAGCATTTTTTTCTTAAAGTTTAATCTTTACTTACAGAAAGGTTACTTAGAGGTATGTATACCTCATCTTTTAAAAATAAACGCAGAAAAAACGTCCATTACTTTCTAATTTCACTAGTAGCAGTAAATTCAAAGGACCTACTATTAATACGAACGAAATTAGTCCCTTAAAACCCCAAAAAATCTTTTTTGTGCGCAAATATTTTGGTTAATATATGATATCAAACAAATGCTTTGAAATACACGATAAAATATTTTTGTTAAAAAATTACGTAAGCTTTTTTAGTTATACACATTCAATTTTACTTTAATGAAATAGCAATTTCATCAAATTATTCAAAATTTTATTTTACAATTGTCACAGTCAGTGGCCTTAAATAAAACTTCATGTCCTCTCTATGTCGCTCTTTCGAAATTGATTACTTGTATATTTTTTAGAAAACGTTCAAAAATCTTATCGAAACGGGATTTGAATACGCATCTCTTGGAAATCGTTCAATTATGACTTGAGGAGTGATGATGAATTTTAATTGTGTTTTATTTAATTTTTTTTTATTGTTTTTCTTTAGTGTTTACACCTTAAAATATTAAAAATATCTATTGTAAATACTTTAATTTCACTTCTTAGATCGAAAATAATGAGAATTAATTTACTCTAAAATTTAAAACTTTTTAAATTGAAAACAAATGAGATTTTATATAATATCATGGCTAGAAAGATTACGAAGGATCATTTCAATTATCTTAATAAGTGCAAGATACTGAAACTGATTTTTCAATGTTAATAGTATGTAATGCATTTTGATACTTAAAAAATAATTTTGTTATTTAACATTTGTGAAAATGAAAAATATATTTACTTTGACACTTCTGCTATATACAATAATCTTTGATTGAACTAATAAATTGTGCATCTAGTGAGAATTTTTCTCCACACCGTTTTATTTCAATTAATTTTATTGGCTATAAATAGTTGTAAAAGAACATTTTATTTGACCTCGAAAAGTTAGCGAAGCGTAGCATAACTAAGTAGTATACAAGTGTAAAAGAAAATCTAAAATTAAATTTATTGCTTAATTTTATAGTCATTTAAGTATAGAAAGTACATATATAAATAATCAGTATAGGGTATTTGACATGAAGCTGTCTAAAACGTTACAAATACAAATTACAAAAGCCGAATTCTATAAAGGCTTTAATTTAAAATTATTATGTAAACAATTGCTTGTTTTCATATCAGTTAATCTTAATTGAAAACTGGTACTTGAAAGAAATGGCTTATGTTATTTTGTATCATTTTAAAGAGATTACAAATAACGAGACGAGATATTTTTATACATGAATTTTATTCAATATTTTTAACTTTAAAGTATGAGTGTCCTTTATTATATCAAAAATAAAAAAATAGTCTCAAAATATTCCTTAATATCCGCTCATCTATAAGTATAATTTTATTATTTTAGTCTAATGTATTTATATGTATTTAAATGACTAAAATATTTAAAAATTTGTGGCAAACAGACTGCAAGCCAATACAAGGTAGAATAAGGTCGAAAATAAAAAAGTTAATAAACACATTTTCTCATTGAAAGCAAAAATTAAATTAAAACAAAGTAAATTTTACTGTAGGGGAAACGTTCAACATAAATCTCGTTTTTCCACATTCAGTCCTCGTCGCCTCCAATTAGCGATCTTATCTTACACCGCTGTTTGCGTGATGTTTGCGTGCATTTTTAGAAATTAAAATTTTCTTAATATTATATTTTTAATGGAAAAGATTTTCTAAAGTATTTTTTTGATTAAATTTGGATATCATTTTTAAATTTACACAAATATTCTAAACGTCCATTTATTGATTTAATAAGATATTTAGATAATTTGGTAAATGTGAGACTTAAAGCATGTATGAAAATCAGTAAATAATGTCATGAAATGAGAGTTGTTGCTTTTAACTTCATAATTGACAATTTAGTATGGCATTGCGGTTATAAAATAGGGTAAAAGTACGTAAAAATGAATATTAATGCAGAAGATGCGTATATTAATTATTATTTAAATCTTATACTAATATTATTCTCGATTTAGATTAGTTGTTTGCAAAAATCGTTTTAAATACTTAAATAAATGAAAGATTAAATTACTTACAGAAGTAAAGTACAATTATAGATAGTTGACATAAAGCTGTCTAAAACGTTACAAATCCAAATTACAAAAGCCGACCTTTATATAGGTCTTTATTCAAAATTATAATTATTATGTGAATAATTGCTTGATTTAATATAGATTAATCTTAATTGACACTTTTACGGTACTTTAAAAAAAGGTTTATGTTATTTTGTATCATTTTAAAGAGATTACAAATAACGAGGCGGGATATTTTATACATTAATTTTATTTAATATTTAAATGAAACACTTTTAAACGGATTAATCGCGTATATTGACTTTTAAACATTTTTGGAAACCCGACGTTTCGAACACTTTACAGTAGTCCGTGGTCACGGGTAGACTACCAGTCATTTAAAATGTGTAACAATCGCGAAAATCAAAGATACTATTATTATTTAATATTTTTAACTTTAAAGTATGGTGTCCTTTATTATACGGAAAATAAAGAAATAGTCTCAAAATATTCCTCCATTTCTGCCCACGGAACAAAATAAATCTTAGGCCTGCCAACTACGCAATTTCTCTTTAGCATACAGTGTCTAATCTATTGTGATTAGTAAGTATGCTAGTACAAAAAATAATAATCTAAATAAAAACGTTTTTGCCACACGCTAAATAGTTCGCAGTTAGTGTTGATTGCTCTCAATAAACCTCAATTGTATTGCGAAGAAAATACTTAATGTTTCCGATGGAAAGGAAATTTATTAGGCAATTTTCCGCTGAAACGAAACCCGACAACAGCAAACATCACTTTCGATTTGAAATCAATAATTGGGTCCCGAGCGCCCTTTATATTAGAAACAAAACACATTTTGATAAAATGAAGTATTTTATAAATATAACATTACTTATTTAGAAAACGTATAAAAATTTGAACGTAGCGGGATTTGACTGGGCACTCATTGGAAACCGTCCAAGCCTTCTAACCTTAACGACTAAGCCATACTTACCAAGCCATGTCGAAATTTTTATACGCTTGTAGGGATATTTTTAGATATTTCCCCCACTCAATGATAATTCCTTAAAATAATTTGGCAAGAATTAATAATTTTTTAAGTCAAGTAAGTTTTCTATTTTTATTTTTTTGTACGTTACCCTTGTTCTTTCTTTTGAAGACATCATATGAAGAGGTGCTGCATTTTTTGACAAGATCAGGGTTACCATAGCAGTCTATGTAAATGTTCGTCGATAAAGTAATAAAGTATATGTCATAATTAGCTATACGTTCACTACCCTAATAATAAAAGATAGATAAAATCGTGATTGTCTTTTATTGATACTAATTGATGAAACGTTCATAAACTAATTTATACAACACTTTATAGCACATCTTAATCCGTGTACATGAAAATGTAGTATATCACATTTACTTCATTCAACTTTAGCCCGTTTCTATTTCTTTTTGTATTTTGTTTTGTTTATTTTTTATAATATTTGTTATAATATTTTTGATTTTTGCGATATATTTCTTTGCAGGTATATATAAACATGATTGTGACAGTGGCTTATCATATATAGGTCAAACAAAGAGAAGAAACGGTGTGGACGTGTGAAGGACGTAAACAATAGGTATGTATCGAAGTCAGCAGAGGGTGAGAATACAGCGATTAAATCTAACCATTGAATTTGGTTTGACAAGCCCGACATACTCGCTAGGGAGAATAAATATATCTCTAAAATACTGGAGGCTATATCTTAATTTCAATAGAGAAGATGGTTAGAAACTTTCTACCACCTGGAACCCACTCTTAAAAAATAAAGTCTCAAGCACACTACATCACAAAGAGGTCCACCACGCTCATTCTGCAAGAATCCAGGGCAGTATAATAGGCAATTAATAAATCTTTGGAGGAACTTTGATATAATAATTATGACAAATGACAGACGAATGCTAACTCAGTTTTCCCGTGACGATAGTACTGTAAAGTGTTCGAAATGTCGAGTTTCCGAAAATGTACAAAAACTTACTATATGCGATTAATCCGCTTAAAATTGGTTGTTTTAAGTTTCGTCCGGTTTTTTGAGTGGTGGAACTCAACGTCGGACTATCATAGCTAGAAACTGTCTAATTACGCTACTATATCCTCAAATATATACATAAACATATTGTGTGTCGTGTATCAACCGACGACTTTCGAACACATTAGAGCTTCCCCAATAAATCTTGCGTTGAAAGAATACCGTGAAATTATTTTTTATAGGAAGGTGTCAATATAAACCTGTCGAAGCTTATTATTTTTATATTGACAAATAGTGTACTGTCCAAAAATATGTCGTATATAAAAAAAAGATGAAAAGATGTATTAGTATGAGTTATCATAATTATAAAAATATCATCGTAAGGCTTATCAGATTTATCAATAGATTTATTTCTATGTATAAGTCAGATGATTGGAGCATCTATCAAATGACTATTAGTAAATAGTCCTAGGTTCGAATTCTACTCAAGAGAACGAATTAATTTAATTTCATCGCACTGGCAGAACTTCGCGTTTCACCAAAAAAAACACGAAGTCTCAAATCCGGACGGGAAGTAGTCAATAGTCTTCCTTATTCTAAGCGATACATATGTTTTAATTTTTAGTGGAGTATAAATTTGGAGCAGTAAAGTTAAGCATAGCCCCTTTTAACTTTAAGTCGTCTTCATGATATTTTTTTGAAAGCACCGTTTTGTTATTAAAAGAAAAATAATTTAAAATTAAATTTTTAATTTTAAAACACTGCGTCGTTGCCAATCTTAACGCTATGTCTTGAGGCAACGCTTAACGAACTTAAAGTGGTCTTAGTGCTTAATCTTGGTTCTCATATTGCATTTCTTTTAATATTATGTTAACTGTCTTTATATATTTTGAGCGAAAATAAAACTAGATCACTCTTAGGAAAGAAAAATACTAAACTTAAAAACGTATAAAATTTTGAAGATTTCAGAGATGTTAACAACATAAATAAGTTGTAACAAGCGTATAAAAATTTCGGCGGAGCTCGGTGAGAACGAATAGATGAGGTGGTCAAAGCGCTTGGACTGATCTCAAGGGGCGCGGGTTCAATTTCTGCTTCGTTCAAACTCAAAAAAAAATTATACGTTTTTAAATTTAGAGTTTTTCTTTCCTAAGTGTGGAATAACACTTTAAAAATAGTAAAAATAAATCACTCGTATTAAATTGTAAAAACCGATTACGTGCGAGTCGGACTTATTCACCGAAGATTCCGTACCAATTTTAAATTATCGGGAAGTGCAACTTATAAAAATTAGGTAGATCATTTTTAAAAAAAAAAAAATGCAAAGGTGCGCTTATGTATCATGAAATTATGTACAATTCTAAGTTTTTAATAGTTTTCTTTGTATATTTATATAATATATATTTTTTCAATCTTTTTCTTTACAGCATATTTTAATTTCTTGACAAATTTTATTATTGTATGACTACAGGAAATATCCTAACTAAGAACTTTTTCTTTGAAGTACTTTTTTGCTCTGAAAATTTGAGAATGAGGATAGGATTGCTGAGGTTTTATGAATGATATGTATACATTTTGTATTTTGCAATGTGCAGGCGCATACAAACTTGAATGTGATTGTGGCTTATCATATATAGGTCAAATATAGAAGCATTGTTGTTAGGTTGAAAGAACACATCTTCGATGTCAATGATGCGCTTGTATCAAAGTCAGCAGTGAGTGAGCACCCGGTTTGATAAACCTCATATACTTGCTAGGTACTCGTAGAATAGATATATCCCTAGAATGATCCGCGAGAATATATATATATATATATATATATCGTAATACGTATCCGTATTCCTATCCGTTGAGAATTGTTTTATTTAAAATGTGTAACAATCGCGAAAATCAAGGATACTATTACACAATACTAATTAGCAATTTGTACACGAGATCGCTGGTGAGGTAATATGAGGAACAACAATTATCTACATTCGAGTATGCAGAGTTTCAATTTAAAAATTGCTATATATAGATATGTTTCAACTAAAATTATTTACAAAAGTAAACAGTTATTTTATTCACGTGCATTTTAGTTGTATTAGGGAATAAAACTTTAGTCTGAGCCCGCTAGGTTAGAATATTTTGTGTAATGTATGATAATCTTTAGTTTTAAAATATGGATGATATATAGCTTTAGGTATGTGTATTGTTGGTGAAACAGAGAGAACATTGGTAACAACAAGTTACTCTATGTATATCTAGCGGAGTTTAAATAAAACTTTGTCCTAGTTAATACTATATTATTTTAATCTTTGTCCTAGTCAATACTATATACTTTTTTTTAATACTGTATTATTTTAATAACTCAGATTGGTATATTAAGTTCAAAGTTGTAAGCCACATACTCGTAATATAAAATGCTCTAATTAGTAAGTTACAATGTGAACCGATCATACAGAGTAATTCTCAAAATTATTTTTAAAGTAATTATTTTTTATTAAATACTTTGGATCACCCTGACGTATTCTAAAACTTATATTAGAAATCAGATTTTCTTTATGGAAACGACACCAAAAACAAGCGTAAGGGTCACATGGATGTAGCATTATATGTAACGTTCGTTCAGGATTCATATCATTAGGCTATTGTGAGAATCGTTTAATGGCTTTGCACAAGTTAGTAGTTCAATTACGCGGATTGTGTGTGAAATGCATGCTATTGTAGTAAGAATTATAAAGGGAGACTAGCAATTAGAATGCAACTTTGTTTATATTAAATATAAAATTATTTTTATGGGCTTTTGTAAGAATTTCAAAAAATCCTCTCTTAATGTTTCCGTCTAATTCCAAAGAAATCGAAAAATTAAATTTCAGTGATTTAAATCATATAGTTCCCAATACTTATCTCTAAAAGAAAATATAAAAAAAATATTAGAAATAATATATAATATATATGAAAGAAAAGAAATTAGTAAAGTTTACGTTTTAACAGAAACATACTGTATATTATGCATTTAAAGATCAAATATTATCTCAAAGTACTTTTCCAGTCTCTCGCACCCTTCAATGGAGCGTGTATCAAAATGGATCGGATCGCGTGTGGATCATTTACTATGAAAAAGTATCTGTGGTAAGATTATAAAATTGTAGTATTATAAATAAATGAAACTAGAAATATTATTTGGATTTAATTTTGTTTAATGTAGTAAATATTATAATTGCATACTTAACATATAAATATGTTACAACTTTGAGTCTTTTCAGATCCAGTCTTGAACTTTGTTTTTATTTATGAGACAGTCACTCTTTCTTGACGGTCTAATGGTCGCTAGTTATGATGAAAGGTTGAATGCAACGATATTGTCGATCGATGTCGACTCTTAAGAAAGTTTATATACTAGTAATATTATAAATATGAAACTTGTAAAGATGGATGTTTCAATAATTTTTTTTAATTTAAGAAAAATAAATTATTAAATGTTAATGAGACTTTACAATGACGCTTGAACCTTACGGTAATTTTCATCATGACATTTTTTTTTCTTTTTAAATTTTTTCCATTAATTTTGTTAATATGATACAGCAGAAATTTATCCCGATTAAAGTAGAGTGGCCGAGTATAGAATTAATTGCTCTAAATGATTTTTGTGACATATATTGTTTAACAACGTTAATTAGATACCGATAAACGATTACCGTTTAATATTAATAGCGTGAATATGTGAGTAACTTTGACTAGCTATTCTAGATTATTAGTCTTACAGTCAGTCAGTATTACAGTCTCACATAACTCCCATAACCACAGAAAAAAAATGAAGTCTTTATACTTCATTGAGATATCTTGGAATATAGTTAATAGTTATATTGCATTTCTTTGAATGGGTTTTATGCTTTACTATATTTTACACTAAAATGTACGTCTTTCAGATAAAACGTGAACATTTTGACTGGAAAATATAATAATGCGCAAACAGCCAATTAAGAAGCTTGGGAAATCTGTCCAGATAAAACTAAAGGTGCATGATATGTGATACTATTAAACGTAAAGATAATTGCAATTTTACTAAAATTATAATTGTACCTCGAGGGGGCTAATGACTGAGATATAGATTTATCACTCATTAAATTCCTTTCGATGAGTCCCACAGTACCATCCATCCGTAGGGTATATCTGGTCAGTGCACGGATGGTTTACGTAAAAAGATTTCCCAGCGTCATAAAAAAAGGGTTATTTACTGAAAAATTCTTAACCATGTGTTAGTAGCACCTAAAAAATCTTAAAACAAAACAAAAATGTTAGGTGATTGTGCTTATTTATTTTAATTTTGACCTTGGTTAGAAGGTTGCTGCTTATAATTTTACTAATACATAGTTAAGATTCTTTAGAGAATATATTTTAAATGATAAAAATGCATCCTTATCACTATTTATTTTGATTTAAATGCTAAGAAAGTTATTTTATCTATCAAAATATAAATATTACGATTTGAACAAAATACAAATGATAAAATTATTAATTTAATAAACTGAATGGCGCTCATGTTTTAATATTATGTATATGCAGTATCGCAATTTCGATAGGGATCAAAGTTTTTTCGAAATAAAAATACGACCTATATGATAATATAATGTAAGTAAAATATATAATAATATTTCATATCCTTTTGAACCGTGTGTCCATCTGTTTGTCACTGGCCCGGTCAGGTAACGACACTAGCACTCTCCATTGGAAACAAAGAGCCCCGCTTTGTATGGGCTTCCATTTTAGACGAACATTTCCTTACACCTAGATGCTTGATACAGTAACAAGTACAGGCGTTGTCTGTTTGTATAGTTTAGTGTTAGTGGATTACGAAGATTAATGTGCAAGAAAAGCCTATAATACTGAGGTAATTGATATGATCACATTAAATATTTTATTTTATCTTCAGCTGATTACAATTTTGCATTATAATGACAAAGAGTGAGATATTATATCTTAGTACTCCAGTATTAATGTAGCCCCGCAAGTTAACCACACAAGGCTGTGACAGCGAAAATTTTGGAAATATAGTAATTTTACTGAGAATTTAACGAATGGGAGTCAAACATAAAGCACAACATATCAATAGATAAACTTTTACATAATTCTTTTTTGTAATACAGTTAAATTTAATTATTTAAGTCACTTAATAATTTTCTACGTCGTACCTGTCTACTGTCATTGTAAAATGAAGTAAAATGGAAGGGCCTTTAGATCACAATATTTTGTCCCGTCATATCTTTACTTGTTGCGATAAGCAGTTTTACCCTGAATTAGAAGAAATTTTAATATCATAATGGCTTAAATAACTATAAAGAAGTACTTGTGTAATGCATCGTTAAAATAAAATATCAATTTAAAGCAATATTGCAAGAATAAGCGTGCGTGCAAGTTTTTGGGTTCGATTTCTACGCAAAAAGATGATATTTTTATTTCCTCGCTCTATTAACGAGGCAAAGCACGGCGTTGAGTTCAACGCGCAATGCCTCCAAAATTTGGTATAAAGGATCGGGAATGCCTTACGAAACGGCAATTTTACTTGGGAACGAAGTGTCGTAACACTATGTTCCCAGGATCCCTGCCATGTACGTGGCAAAGCGCATTAGAAATTTCATTACAATAATATTATTTTTCAAGTTTTTACTTTTACTTCTTAAATAATAATATGTTCATAAATTGTTAAAGCCATAATTTTATAATTTAATAGTGGTAGCAGCATAAATTTAAAATATTTGAAAAAATGGAATACTCGTTTGTATGTTGTGTATCCTGAAATATAGAATAGAATGGCGGATTGTATTTAAAGCAAAACGTGGGAAAATTCGTATAATATTTTACATCATCATTCCAAAGTTATTCAGAATAACTTAAATAATGCCACTGATATTTAAATTGTCAGTTCTTTTTTTGCAGCTTTACAGTCCTACACATGTTAGGATGGACAGAGTGAACAGGGTTTAGGCACCTCGTTCCAATTAATACACATCCGTTTTCTACTTTCCGCCGAATTTGAGACATTGTATATTGAATAAACTCAATGCCGCACTTTGCCTTGTTACCACAGCGAAGAAATCAAAACATTTAATATTATAAAAATTAAATATTTTATTTCCCCTAGTGTGGGTCGGATCCTGTAGCGAGCCCTGTTGAACTGTAGCATTTGCAGTGTGACTGTAAAGGCGACCTTTTGTGACATTGCGCCATGACAGGCCTCACATAACATATCTATCTATACTATAATAAAACAGTAAAAAAGTCGTGTCTGTACATTGAATCTATTTATGAAAAAATAATGTAGGGGGGCTTAAAATAAGTAATAGAACACGAATCTACAATTTTTAAAATTTTTG
>DWMZ01001542.1:0-16124 GCA_018249855.1 Eueides tales michaeli
TGTATTTTTAGTTTCACGTCGTAATCCACACATAATAGGGAATGCAGAGGGAACTAAGGATCCTAGTGTTAAGACGCTCCGTTCCCTTTCCACCAAAAATGTGGTATTTCCGCGCTCTGATTTATTATCAGGGCGAAAAAATAAAAACATCAGATTTGATTTGATTTACATTGAAAATATTAAATATTCCATTTCCTCGAGTGGGAACTGAACCCACAACCTGTCGTGTTTACAGTCCCACATATGTGCTGTTGCGCCACGACATCCCTCTTGCTAATATAATTAATGTAAAAGTTTGTAAGTATGGATGTTTATTCTACTTTATTTGTAGATAAAATTGTACAGTAATATACCTTGTACATCAAAATAAAAAATAAATTACAATTTATATAAAGATTTTGTATTATTCCTTTTGATTATATTATAAAAATGAGTTAAAAGCGGGCGAAGCCGCGTGTGAGTCGTTAGTATTAAATAGTATTTGTATAGTAGTAAATTACATAGTCAGCAAAGATGACTTCATTGCTCCACACGAACGAATAGATGCAAATCTGACCTATAAACCATTGAAAACCTGAACAATCTCCATTTCAGCGTTTGATCCATTAAATAATATCAAAGCGATATATGAATATTAAATTTTAAATTAAATTATTGCTTAGATTTTTTTTCTTTTCTTTTTTTCAGCTTTACCCTGTATTCCGCTCATAGTTGGGTAGACTTAGGGAACTTGGGAACCTGGTGTACTAACACTCCACTTTGTTCCCTACTTTCCACCGATTTGTAAGCGTTGCGTGTAGAGTGGTGAAACTCAATAAAACAAAATTTAATATTTTATTTGTTTCAGTGGAAATTGAAACCACAACCTGTCGCCTTTACAGTAATACGCTTATGCCCTTGTGCCACGACAAGCCTCTTCAAGTACAAGTATAAATTACTGTTGTAATAAGATTAGTGAAATATGTATGTAAAATATGTATTTACTACTGTCATTGTTGACATAAAATGACGGGTCGGATGTAAACGCTAAAAGATAAAAGAAAGGCCTGAAACGGGCAGAGATATACAGACGGATATCGGTTATTGTCTGTATTCCGACGTATGTACATATAATTATTTATATTAAACGATCATAATCCATATATTACATATACCACATATGGTATCAATAAAGGTATCTGATTGTAAGCGTAATAAGGCAAAAGCGCGGCGTTGAGTTCCGCCATTCAACACGCAGTGACTCAAATTTGGCGTAAATTGGGAAACGGAAGTGGAACGGAGAGTCTTAACACTACATTCCCCAGTTCCCTCTACCTACCCTGCCATGTGCGGGATACAGCGTGAGGGTGAGTATGAGATTGTAAGCGTTGTGGGTTCGATTAAAGTCTGAGGGAATGATGATCCGCTAGCGACTTCGCCCGCTTGAAATTCTCTTTTATTTATTCCGTTATTTGAATTTCTTTTTCATTATAATTACATGCAACATTAAAAGAAATTTCAGCTAATTCAACAAAATTGTTATTTTTTTTGTTAGCATTTTTGCATAACCTAACCCTGCCATGCGCATGAAACTGAAAAAATATTCATAAAGTAACGAACCTACGTCCTGTCGCGTTTACAGCTAATTACAAATTATAATTTTAACAACAAACTGCATATTCGATACATTTAAATTAATACCTGTGAATGTATGCCAATTAAGTTAAAACGGGGCAGTCAGCGTATCTGCTAACAATACAACATCGCGATGCATTTGCCAACGTGTAGCTAATATGAGCTTAATTAAAATACGGCATTTTTTTTATTTTTTACTTATTATAACTCAATGCTGCACTATTTCGTTACTTTACCGGGACAATGTAGAATATTTAATAATTTCAAGTGGGTTTCGAACCCGCTTCCATTACCATTAATATTGGATGATTTTTTCCTTACGTTAAGATATCTTTTTGCGTATGTTTTTAAAAAATATATAATTAGACCTGGCTGTCTGTATGTGCGGTGTTTACAAATCAAAAGCGCTTATTCATCGTTGGCTTTAGCTTTTTATTTTTTTTCACCTTCATGCTATATCTTGCACATGACAATATAGCCAGAGGGAACTTGAGAACTTAGTATTAAGACATTCCGTTCCGTTATCTCACTTTATACCAAATTTGAGACATTGCGTGTTGAGCGGCGAAACTCAACACTGCGTATTGCATTGGTACAAGAGCAAAGAAATAAAATTATTAAACATTTAATTTTCTCAAACGGGGATTGAACCGTTTTGGGTTCTTTCGTGTTTACTTGTGCCACTACGCTATGACAAGCCTCAGGCTATATTCTGTGTAAATCAGCTCAGCGATGCAATAGCGTTAAGCACTTTACTAAGAAGAAGTAGTGTTATTTTGTCTAATAACTTTTTCATAGTAGAATCCATCATCTTGTAAACATTTTGTATGGAAATGTTCCGACTAGTGTAATGGCGCCTTCACACGGAGTCCCACGACCGCGCTGATTGTAATCGCGGTTGTACTTATCTTCGCACGCTGACCGCAATGTAAAGTATAGCTATAATTCATTTATTTTACCATATTTAAACTAAATTATTTATTTCAAACAAATGCACTGTACCTCTTTAAATTATAATTATTCCTAATTTTCTAGATACGCCTTCTTATAGAAATACAAAAAATAGGAAATTTTATCATAGATTTTTTCACTTACATCTTGTGAGAAAATTCTTTTATAACTATTCTATACTCAAGTAGTTAAATGAGGTAAGAAATTCTGTGATTCTCTTTGTTAGCTTAGGTATAAATATTAGTTAAAGCTGTTATTGACCTGTTTTGACTTACACACATCCAAAATTACTGTTGCCTTAGTATCAATAGGTCATTATATTGTATTAAAATTTTAAAATATTATTTAAAAAAAACACAAAGATATTAGTTTCTAGAATGCTTCAAAAAATATAATTAACAAGTGCAAAGACACGAATATTAACGTGTAACTAAAAATGTGAAATTGCTATTCTGTTTAAGATCATATTAGAGAAAAATTCTTTGAAATTTTATATATTATTAGACAATGGACTACAAAATAACTATATTGTCACATGTTTTGGTTAAACCTAATTTAAACATATTATTAAGATGTTATACACAAGTGTTGAATTCTTTAGACAGAATAAAAACGAATATTATATATAAAGCCTTTATACTAAGAACCAAAAATTGAAATACAAACAGAAAGACAATTTAATTATATTTACAATGTAATTAATCATATTAATCAGTTTCACGTATCTACAATTATTGGTTTCGAGAACCCTTGTGTATTTGCATCTCATTAAACATATATGAGAAAAGAAAACAATGTTCAAGCACTCTTCAATCAAGTGCCATTTTGAAATGATTATCCACTTTATAAAATGGTTATCAACTTTAATTTTGTTTTTTTTTTTCAATTCTTTAATAATTATTTTTCACAAATAAAGAAGAATTTGATTCTTTTTCAAGAAATTATAAATAAATTAAAGATTATATAATTAGGACTGATTAAGTGTCGTAATTTTTGTTAAATACTTAAATATCTGAAAGTTTTTTTCCTGTCAATATCTTTTATCCTGTTTTGCTAATATATTGAAATATTATATACAATTTGATCGCAGATATTAAACAATTTTGCATATTAATGTATGAATGACATAATCACGGGGAATGTGGGAAGCAGAGTGTGTTAATAAGAACGTAGTGTTTTAATACTAGTTTCCCAGGTTTCTTTTGTCAATTTTACTTTGTGCGTGATACAATATGTAACTGAGCGATTGAAATAATGACAATTCTAGAAGAAAGTACGAAAAAAAAATAGTTATATTTTATTCAAAAATATATGCAATGAAATGTACTAATAATGTAATATCGTAGGCATAATGGTGTACATAAAGAGGTTAAAATTCAACCCACTTTTGAAGATGTGCTTAAGTAGAAGTGAATGAGAGAGAAATTGAACCCTCAACTGTAACACTTGCAATTAGGACTTGAAAAAAAATCAAGTACAAGATACTAAAATCTACTAACTCTAGAATAACATAATAAAATTCAAATACAGAGCATAAAATATTAGGTCCAATATGCAATTGACATTTAGTGTGGGAGGGACATACTTTTGTGTGGCACATGTTGAATTTGGAGATCCTAAACAAACTGGAGAGGTTTGTGATTTAAGTGACTAGTACAACAAAACGCCAATTTGTATGTAAAGACTTTATTTTAGCTTAACGCTGTATCCCGCACGAGGCAGGGTAGGCAGATGGAACTGGGGTACCCAGTGTTAAGACACTCCGTTTCACTTCCGTTCCTCACTATCCGCCGAATTTGAGGCATTGCGTGTAGAGTGGCGAAACTCAACGCCGCGCTTTACCTTATTACCAGAGCGAAGAAATTAAACATTAAATATTTAAATTGAAAATATTAAATATTTCATTTCCTCGACTTTGGATCGAACCCTGAACTTGTCGGCTATAGTCACACGCTTGTGTCGCTGCGCCACACAGGCCTCCTTCTCCTTTGCAATATATTTAAATGGAAATTGATAGTGAAACATAATACTACATTTCTAGATACTGATTCTAAATACAAAATTTGTGTGTCCATTTCCGAATCACAAGATTTCACCTTAATTAATCTGTCCGATAAGATAAAACTTAGCGTTGACATCTGCCACTATACGCATATACTATACTTTTAAGTCAACCATTATTTTCTCTCCGAATTCCAGCAAAATGTGGAGAATAAACAGACACTTTTATTTTCATTTTGCTGACGTAAAGCTAAAAAAATGTACTCAGCTTTAAGTCCCCCGCACATGTCACGGAATTCAGAAGAAATTTCGTAAGCTAGTGTTGTGACACTTCGGTTTGATCCCCATTTTCTGCGGAATTTGAGGGACTCAACACCGCGCTTTGTCATGTGCCACAGTGAAAAAACGAAAATATTAAATACTTAATTAAAAAATATTAAATATTTAATTTCTTTGATTGGAGATCGAACCTACGACTCTCACAAATTGTGACCCTAAGCCACGATAGGCCCAAAAAAATATTCCTCAATTATTTAAAGCACAAGCAAAGATATAAGGAAAAGATAATAAGATAACTTCAATAACGAATGTGCGTCACTAAACCAGATTAAGTGAAAATTTCATTTCACCTGGATCTCATTTGACGAGCGAAATACAAGAAATGAGGAAAATAAGCGAAGGAACTTTTCTTTCTAATGACATTGCTTAAGATATTCTTGCGAGAAATTTTAATATAGTATTAGAGTCAGCTGTAATATAGTTATTTTATTTTATTTCAAATTTAATATATACATTTCTATACCCGCGTTCTTTAAATTCATTTATGAAATGCTTTTTATCCTAGTTGATAAATATTATATAATTATATTTTTCGGGCTTGCTGCTGCTTCCAGCATACATCAGTTTAGACAGGGGGAACTCGGAAACATAATCTCTATAAACTCCCATTTTATGTTAAGACACTTCCATTCTCCACTTTTAGTGAAATTATTGAGGCATTCTGAGTTGATTGGTGGAACTCAACGCCGCTCAATAATAAAACGGGAATGTGAAAATGATGTGATTAAGTATTTCATTTCTACGGGTGGGAATAGAACCTACAACCGTCACGTTTACAGACACAGGCTTGTGCCCCTGAGCTACAAGGGCCTCACAATCAGATATGTATTTCCGTATAAAATATAATCACAAAAATTTAAAAATTTTAAGTTAAATTTTTCAATGAATGTTAAACGAGTTATATGCAACCGATTGAGCACAAATTTTGTACACGCTTAGCTTTTATGATAATGCCCGTTTAGATCTTTAGCGTAATTTTATAATTTATATGTTAGACTCTCTCATAATTCATTCTTTGAAATATTACTTTTAATATATTTCATTTAAAAACTTAATATACTTGTAGCTTCTAGTCTTATTACGCTTGCGCCCATGCGCCACGTTATTCTAATAGCATGAACGAAACGATTTGAAATTCTTTAACAAAACAACATTCGCTCAGTATTATAATGCCAAATCCCTAAAAGACAGTACAACGCAAAGTGGACAAAAGTTTACATAATTACACCGTCGGAATTGAGTCGAATTAACGTCGAGCTGTCATTTTAACAATTTCCGTTTACAAATAACTAGACGGAAAGCAGGTGACTGTTGTTTACTTGGTTCACTGCCCTTTTACAACGTTTTTAGCTTTACGTTATATCCTGCACATAGCAAGATAGATAAAGAGAACTAGGGATCCTAGTGTTAAAACACTCCGTTCCTTTCTCTACTTTTTGATGAATTTGAGACACTCATCGGCATACAGGACAGGTGTATTGAGTAGCAGAACTTAACACCGCGCTTTGCCTTGTCACCAGAACAAAAAAAAATTAAATACCTAATGTTTAATTTTCTTGAGTATGAACCCACAACCTGTTTCATTTCTTTCCAGATTTCATTTCTTCCGACTCACAATTTGTGACAAATTGTCGGTTTACTTTAGTCGCACGTTTGTGCATCTGCGCCTCAACTGGCCTCTTGTTTTAATTCTGAAATAAAAAAATGTACATTTTAGATAAAATCATATTATTTGCATAATTATATACTCGTAGATTTACAAATATTAGATTTACAAAGCCTTCATAATCTGTATTAGTATCAAAGGAATTTATGTCTAAAAATATGCAAATGAAGTAAATCTCTTAAGAGAATATCTTTATAAGATTTAGCTATATTATTCGTTATACCGGAGATCCTGGCGTTGGATGTTTCTTTAATTCATAATGAGCGAGTCAAACTCAGGAAAATTAGAATCATAATCAAAAATATTAATAAGCGTTTTTTTAACGCTCGTTCGGATAAGCAGTGACCGAGCGATTAGCGCTTATCAGTTACATAAACGCGCTGTTAGGAACCGCAAAATTGTAATACGAACAAATACCTGCGGCTATTAAGCGATTACGTTTGATAGTGTTGTTGTTGCGAAGGTATTTTCTAGTAGTTGTTACGCGATACTCAAGCGATTTCTAAAGGTCTAGTTTACTACATCTACAATTAAAAAACATATAAATAAGAATCGATCGGTTACGTTAATAAGCTACGTATGATCGTAGTCTAAGTTTTGATGTAAGTTTTAAGTTTTGATGAATTGGCATTAAGTTGAGACTGAAATGTGTCACTGTAAACGCATTAGGTTTTGGTATTCGATTCAAACTCGAAGAAATGACATAACTAATATTTTCAATTATATAATTAATATTTTCATTTATTCGCTCTGGTAACAGGCAAAGTGCGGCGTTGAGTTCCGCTACTTAACACGCAATGACTCAAATTCAGCGGAGAATGGAACGAACTGTCCTCACTCTCTAAGTTCCCTCAGCCTACCGTGCCATTTTCAGGATACGGCGTGTAGCTGATTATGTGATTATTTTTTTTATGAAAAAGTTAACTCTTTTTATAACGTGAATTCAATAGAAAGTGGAAAATGAAGATATATTGGTATATACATGGAATATACTTTGGTATCACCAGAAGAAGTGAAGTTGAACTGCGTGAAGCTGTCTATAATAGTTGTATACATCTACAGGCCAAATTTTCATTTTCTAAATCCAGTAGATTCGTTTGTGCGTGTTACAAAGAAAATTTATATATCTATTTTATTTTACAAATTGTTAACATTAAAAAAAACACATACGAGTATATATAGCTTTATGTTCGTAGCTTCACGCTGGTTCCCACAGGCAGGCAGAGGGAACATGGGAACCTATTGTTACGACTTTCCTTTCTGTTCCCGACTGTCTGTCGAATTTAACACATAGCGTGTTCAGCTACATAATTCAGCGTAACGCTTATAAATTCAATATAGTTGTTTCCAAATATATTGTATGATGTTGCGCTATCCTTAGTGCTTATTGCCAAAACATAAATACTTCACGTTCTATCATATTTTCACTGCTTCTCATTAACAAAGTTCTTGTAAATACGAAACAAATTACAATAAAATTAAAATACTAGATTTATAAAAAAAACGCAAACGATTTATAGAAAAAATGAAACGTAACTTTTCAGTATACGCGTATAAATGATACGTGTTAACTGAAAAGTTGCGAATCAAATATGTATATCTCGATATGAAAATATATTTATCAATGCACCGACAATATTAAATATAAGATAACAATGCAGTTGCAATTTACAGAGTAGTAAAGCTGAAAGTTTTCTTTCTATTCATTCATATTTGAGAGCATCGTGGTGCAGAACAGCGTGTGAATGTAAACGTGGTGGTTGTGGGTTCGATTTCCACTCAAGAAATAAATTATTTTCATTATTTCTTTTTGGTATCAAAACAAGGGGTGACATTAAGTGCCGTCACCCAACACGCAACGTCCGGAAACGTTGAGAAGTTCGTGGATAACGGAATGTCTTAACAATAGGTTCTCTCTGCCAATTTCTCTATGCTAATGAAACTGAAAAAGTGTGACAGCTTTTAAAATTCTTAAAAAAATACTCTCTACTGTAAATACTTTCTACGTCTCATAGAAATTTTCATACAAGGCTGACGACAGTAACGTATTACAGAGACCTGAGTAATTGCATCACTTATTATGTCTGCCGCTGATTTTTACGAGACACCGCAATAAATACACGTTATTTTGAATAATAATACTTTATTCGTATTTTTATGCTCTTTTCTTGAAATTCATTTACTTTGGTGTGATTTTTTTAATGGTTTTTCATAAAAGATACTGAGGCTCAGTATCTATACGTCTGTTGGACGCCTTGATAGTTGTGAGTTCGAATACCAATCGAGGGAAATGTTAAGTAATCATTTCATTTCTTCGGTCCTTTAATATTAAACGCAACGTTATGTTCCGTCATCCAAGAAGTAATAACACCAACAATTAGGGAACATATTGGTCATAACATTAAATAAATGAACATATTAAATTTGTATATTAATTAAATTAGATGACAATTAATTGTACGCTGTATCCTTGCTCATAGCAATGTAGACTGAGGCAATATGGGTACCTAGTGTCAAGACACTCCGTTCTCATTAAGACACTTCCGTTCATTTTCCATACCACCACCACCTCCACTACCACCATCACCAAATTCTCAGAGAATGCGTGTTGAGTTGCAGATCACAACGCCACGCTTCACCTCGTGACTAGAGCTAAGTAATAAAAATAATAAATAAATCATTTTCGCTTGAAAAATTATTTCAACAAATTAAATATCATATTTGTATATGAAGTTTAATATTTTTATATAAAAAAGAACATACGTCATAAAAAATACCAAAAAAACAAACGAGGCGTTCCATCTGTGAACAAATACACGGATTTTATAACAGCTGTAAAGTAGAATATAGCTGGTTACCGTAAATATGTTTTGTTGATCTTTTTTATAATTCTTTTTATGTACGTACGTACGTATTTTATAGTTTGAAATAATAATAAAATCTTTCAAAAAGGTATAGATATAAATAAAACTATTGTAGACCCAAAGAGAAAAAAAGAACAGTTACACACATTTTTGCTATTTTCAAAGTGTTATTCCACACTTAGGAAAGAAAAATAGTAAATTTAAAAACGTATAAACATTTGAACGAAGCAGGATTTGAACCCGCGCCTCTTGAAAACCGTCCAAGCGCTTTGGCCATTCATTCTCACCAAGTTACGTTGAAATTCTTATACGCTTGTTACAACTCATATATGTTGTTAGCATCTCTATAGGGAGATTTTTTCAATTTTTCGCCTTCCAAAGACAATTTGTTTAGAAGTATCGTTTTTCAAAGGAGAATGCTATTTATTAAATATTTTTACTATTTTTAAAGTGTTAATCCACACTTAGGAAAGAAAAATAGTAAAATTAAAAACGTATAAAAATTTGAACGAAGCAGGATTTGAACCCGCACCTCTTGGAAACCGTCCAAGCGCTCTGACCAACTAAGCCATTTGTTCTCACCAAGCTACGTCGAAATTCTTATACGCTTGTTACAACTTATTTATGATGCTAACAACATAAATAAATAGTCAAAGAGAGCTTAGAGTCTAGAACAGTCAAAGAGAGCTTAGTGTTAAGCCACTCTTTCACACGCAAGGCATATTAAGTAGCGGAAATCAACACCGTATTTCATATTGTTATCATATCAAGGCGAAAATATACTATCCTTGATTGTAAATCGTAACCACAACCAAAGCGTTCACAGTCCGACACTGTGCTCCACTGCGCCATGACAGTCTCGATATATGAAATTTATAAAGGACAATAGCTTATTTTGAATGAAAGCAGCACTTATATGCTGTAGTTTGGGCAGTTTGCCTGCAGTGGCTTAGATGTGGTTTTTGATTTACCGACTCATTTCTACCCAAAATTAGTATCGAAATAAAGGCATTTAATATAATGAATGTAGCTCTACGCTGTATTCTGTTCAAGTAAATAATTGTAATTTAAACTTCACTATTTAAAATACGTTATAGCAAAGCTTTTTTCTAAAAGAGAAACAATAATAAAATAAAATGTTGTACATGACAGGTTGTAGGTTCGATTCCCACTCGACGAAATGTAATATTTAATATTTTCATTTCTTCGTTTTGGTAACGTGGCAAAGCACTGCGTTGAGTTGCACCACTCGACATGCAATGCATCAAATGCAGTGGAAAATGGACAACGGAATTGGTGGGAACAGAGTGTCTTAACACTAAGTTCCCACGTTCCCTATGTAACACTTCCAAGTGCGGGATACAGCGTGAGGCCAAAAAAGAAATAAATAATATTTAGATTAAAAGGGAAGTACAAACATGCTTTCAAATTGTAACTAACATACACATATTGTTTTAGGAAAACTAAATTAAACTAAAGGTAAGGTACAACTCACGCACATGCGCTTATATTTAATGAACGCTCTTGAAATTCTAAGCAAGTTGTTATGTTAGCAGTTTATGTCTATAGTAAATATATATGAGACCCTCGTGGTTCAGTGAGTCAGTGAGGTAGAGTGCGATGGTTGTGAGTTTGATTCCCACTTTGAGTAATTATTTCATTTTTATATGCGCGCTCTGGTAGATAATGCACAGCATTGCTTACTATGCTTTATAGGTTACTCACGATATTTATGGACGCTAATGACACTATATTTCCTATTTTTGAAGTGTTCCACACTTAGGAAATTTAGTATGTTAATGAAACTAGTTAAGAATATATCGAATAGTGTGAATAGTGTGTATCGAATCGCATTTAGACTTCTTAATTTTTTTTTTAAATTACTACGGGAGCTGGAGAAGACGAAATTTTTAATTTTACATCTTAAAATTTCAAACTATGTTCGGCACATGCATGCATGGAGGCACAAGCGTGTGACTGTAACCGACAGGTTCTGGGTTCGATCCCAGTCGAGGAAATTAAATATTTAATATTTTCAATTTAAATATTTAATGTTTCATTTCTTCACTCTGGTAATAGGGTAAAGCGCGGCGTTGAGTTCCGCCACTCAACACGCAATGCCTCAAATTCGGTGGAAAGCGGGAAACGGAAGTGGAACGGTGTCTTAACACTAGATTCCCGGGTTCCCTCTGCCTACCCTGCCTTGTGCGGGATACAGCGTGAAGCTAAAAAAAATAATTAAATTAAAAAAAATATTCGGCAAATGGAAAGGCCGGCAGAAGGAACTTAGGAATCTCGTCTCTCTCTGTTCCTTTTAAGACACATACGTTCCTCGCATTTCGCCGAATTTTAAGGCCTTTTTAAAATTTTGAAATGTGAATGGTAAAATACAACGCCGTCTTTTGATATAATCGGATAGTCACGATCTGTCACATTTACAGTCGCAGATTTACTCGTATGTCCCTGTAACAAGGCTGGCTGGATTTGAAGGCGGAAATTGGCAAGCAGAGAGCCTTAAAAATATGTTTTAAATGCGAGATACAGAGTGAAGCTAAAAAGTATTTGTTAGAATAATAAAAACAAAATTTCAAAATTTCCTGAACCAAAATGTCACTGACTCATCGCGGCAAAGTGCTTGAATCTTTTAAACAGTTTTTCATATAACATAGCTGAGAATTACTGCGATGAACAAAGTTTTCCATTAAGAGATCGGTTGATTTATTCAGGAGCTACTGAGTACCACACATAGATACTTAGACAAACAGACAAAGAGGTCAAAATTATAACACGCGGCCTTTTGCTTTGGAAGAATACTTTAAATTGTACTGAGATTGTTTTAATCCATTTAAATATACTATTAATATATCGCTGCAAGCACAAAGCTCGTATTGAAAGTTCAAATAGTTTCGTATTTAGTACTGTAAATACTCTCAATGGATGTATGCTGTACAGTTCACAAACATTGGGCTTTAGAGTAAAGTTTGTATGAAAAATGTTCGTTCCGAATATATGTTTTAGATGATATTGTGACGTAACGTGTTGGTTAGCGTTGTGTTTGTTGAGAGTTGAAGGTTTTTATGATAAAATGTTATTGTTCATAGGAAAAAGATTTGTGTCCACATGTTTTTGGCGGCTTATTGGCTTTTTATGTCCGAAGTAGTTGTTTAGAGATGTTTTTGGTAGCTTTTAATATTTAAAATTAAGGTAAAAGCTTTGTTTTCTTTCTATTTAATCTAAAGCGCACTCGAGGTATTTGTGAAAACAGTGGTGTATTGAATGAAGCGTTTGGTGGTGGGTTTAATTTCCAATTATGAGAATAATTGTACTTATTTGAATATGAGCTTAAAAGAAAATCAATAAAATATACAATTATTATTTATATTTCATCCATTTTCTTTTAAGCTCATATTCAATATAAATCGGAGATGCTAAGTTTGTTTATTTAGTTTCTTGCTATATTCAATTAGCAATGTTAAGACACTCTGTTTCCAAGACATTTCTTGTTTAATTTAAAACAGTTATCTAATATTTTGACAGCACTACAGTAGCGCTCACTAGAGACTGGCCGAGAGCCAATTTGGCAGTCGATTGTCCGTGTAGATATTTGAGATGTCTTTATACTTAGTTTTCGATCAGTCAAAGGAAACGTATGCTATATATCTGAGAAAATTATTGTATAGATATTTTTATTTTGTGAAAATTCCACTTTTAATGTGTTGGTTGTCAGTTCGATTTCCATTTGGGGCTTGAACTATTTTTATTTTAATCGCGTTTAGTCTAGAAACAAGATACAACGAGGCGTTGAGTTCTGCCGCAAAACACGCTATAAAATTTAACTTTGGAAATGGAGTCTACTTATTATACTATATTTGGAAATTAGCATGAAGCTGAAAATATATTTGTAAGTGAAATACCTTGTCTACTGAATCCAGACTTTATTTCATCACTCTCGAAATAAAAACATAAAATCCGTACAATGCTACAAGAATATGTATGTTATACTTGCATTCCCCTCCCGGCTTCGCCTGCTTTACAATTTTTTATTAATTACTGTAACAATATAGTCGATACAAAATATTTTACAACTTTTTTATTTATGAGCCCATTGAAATAAAACAAACAATATTTCTTGTTTATTTTCCAAGAACAGACACCAACCAGTTTTATGTTTTATATGAATTAACTAATTGAGTCCAGTTATGGCGCAAGGCCACAAATTTGCAATTTTAACCGCGGCAGATTGCGCGCTCGATTCCCACCCGAGGAGGGATGATATATTCAATATTTTTAGTTTTCTGCTCTGGTATCGGGGCAAAGCACGGGGTTGAGTTCCACCATAAAACACGCAATGCCTATTAGGCACATGATATTCGGTGGAAAATAGGGAACGCAGTGTCTTATTTAGAACGGAGTGTCTTAACATTAGATTTCTAGGTTTTTCTGTAAAAAGCAAAACAAAATGTAATAAAGCTTATAAACTATAATATACTTCACAAAAACCATAACAAAATCCATTTAAAACAAAACGGTCATCCATCACACTTTTAAATACATATGTATGCTCTTCACCCAACTGCTCCTCTACCTCGCCAATCTAATATTTTAAATCACTCATGCGTAGATTGAGTAAGTGACATCGAAAAGCCTTCCTTTCCTTTGTCAGGGAACATGCAACTTGCAATCTAAATGATTGTACGCGGCTGTACTTACTCACTTATGTAGTTCATGATTCAGTAAAAAATGGCTAAGAACCTTTAATAAGAAGAAAGTTACAAAAATAAAAATAATTAACATATGCTTATTAATCTTAAAACATCTGCCAAGTGCAATTCGGGCTCCCGCACGAAACGTACCGTATCATAATCTATAAAAGACGGTAAAAAAAAATGTTTATTTTATTTTTCGTATTATTTATTACAGCGGTATAAGAAACACTGATGAGTTTCTTATTAAAATTTCAACTAACTATCAGATTGCGACGTTTCAGTTTAAAGTGCCATTTTTACTTTTAAGTTTTAAAGTTTTGTTGAACGCGCTACTGGTGCGAATTGAAATATAAATTCCATGTTTGATAATTTATTTACAGAAGAAAGAAGGAAAGGACGATCATAGCTATCATATAATATCAATGCACTGTACATGCGGTCCAGGCCTGATTTAGAATGTGTTATTTTTCATTCATAACTCTTCAATAACTCTACTAATTCAAGCAGGCGAAGTCCAACGCGAACCTAGTATGTATAATAATTTTAATGCAGTAACTAACTTCCATTGCTTAAGCAAAGGAAGGAAATATTCAGAACGCTACAAAGATTACAGCGTTATATTACTATGAATAGATCTTTCAATAGAGATGAGATTCTCAGTTACATGCTTTCTTAATATAACATAAGTACAATATTACCAACAACATAGTATTTGACTGTAAGCATCACAATTGTAGGTTAAATAACGTCTCATGAATTATTTTCTTTTTGTTGCTTTAGTAATAAAAAAGTGGGGAACGGAAGGGGAACGGAGTGTCTTAACACTAGGTTCCCGGGTTCCCTCTGCCTACCCTGCCTTGTGCGGGATACAGCGTGAAGCTAAAAAAAAGAAAGTTTTAACAAAGTATGCTCAAGGGAAAGTGTTACGAAAATATTCACGAGATTTCATTATTTTTCTAAAATACGAGTATATATTTCCCCGAGCCATCGTTGTGACAACAGAAAGTACGCGAAGGTATAACTGGAAAAAATGTATAAAGTTGAATTCCTTAAGGAATTATTCTTATTTTATAAAAAATAATATATTCTCTAGTTTTTTAAACGAAAATGTTATTTTATTCTGCCTTCTACTAACATATTTTTTAGTCTTACCAGAGAAGGCGACGAAGAGCCAGTTTCAAAAAATATTTTATTCTATTGTAAATTATGATTGAAGAGTTTAGTGAGAAATCATTATGGTTTTATAGTACCTTTTTTATATTTACGCTTATATTTACGCTTTATTTATTATACAGCATGGTTTTCAGTTTGAAATACAAATTAGTCTATATATTGCTCCAATACTTCCCCTATCTATCTATCGACAAAAAGACCGAAAGACAAAAATACTATTTGCTTAGTATTATGTAAATAATCATACCTACTTGAAAAACATACTTATTTTAAAATTACATTATTTTTATAGAAAATTATATAGTAATATTGTTTTCTAAAACTTCAAGCATGACCCTGTATATTGCAGGTAGACAGTTAAACAAAATATTGAGTGACGCTATTCTCCACTAACTTCATTCTGACTGGGAATCTAACCCAAAACCGTATTTCCCACCGTATTCCGCCTATTTCGACACCATCAGTACCAGAGTGATCCTATTCTAAGCCGGAATCACACGGCATCTTGTTAACAGAGCGACGCAATAACTAAAATGTTATGAAAATAATTTAGTTACACAGATGGAAATCGAATCCAAGACCGCCCCATTTATAATTGACATAATTATTTGTAGACTAATATGGGTTTTTACTGAATTTTCACAGACATTGATTTTTTATTAACACGTTTGATATATTAATATATAATGATATTTTATTTTGTTCATTGTTTATCTATATGTGAAAATATAGTCATACATTATTCTGCCGTCCAATTTCTACCAATAAATACGACATAACGAAGGAAAGAAACTCGCTTACTCTATTGCT
>DWMZ01001543.1:0-16121 GCA_018249855.1 Eueides tales michaeli
CGCGGCGCGGTGCGGAGTTAAGTTGCCTGCGCACCCCATTTTTACGGCGCACCGCCCTCCACACGACCGAATATGGTGTGATGGCGCACCAAGGTCGCGGTGCGGTTCGATCGTCTGTTAACACTATTAGCTTCGGCAAACATGCCGCGCATAAGAAATATATTATACACTTTAATTTTTATTTTAGATAATATGTATAAGTATATTATTTTATTTTTATTTTTTTTAGCTGCACGCTGTATCCTGCACATGGCAGGGTAAGCAGAGGGAACTTGGTAGCCTAGAGTTAAGACACTCCGTTCAGTTTCCCACTTTCCAAAAAATTTGAAGGCCTTGCGTATTGAGTGGCAGAACTTAACGCCGCGCTTTGCTGTGACAGAACATTAGTATTTCTTATGAAATATTTTATATTTCTTCAATTCTACGAGTGGCATCGAACCCACATGTCGTTTACAGTCTCGCACTTGTGCCCCTGCGCCACGACGGGCTTCAAACATAATATCATATATTTTAACTTTATTTCATTTTTATAACTTTTAGTTGAATTAATTTTATATTTATATTTATAAAAAAGTCAATTTGCATATTATTTTTAAAAACTGGTAGAATATTTATTTAAAAACTTTGAAGTATCTAAATTGTTGACAATAAATATGATATACTTGCAAATGTATGTTGAAAAAAAAAAGCCTTCCTAGTAATATAATATTTAGTGCATAAGACAAAGCTTTCAATGTGACGTATCCCCATCGATACTATGATGAAGATAAAACTCTTACTCTATCTTCTATAAAACATAATTTAAAACAAAATTAAATATATTTTCGAAAAAAGAATTGTTTATATTAACTAATAGGATATGAAATTATAATTTTTTAATTTTATCTATCGACGTCTGTTCGTCCTTTCCTCTGTTCCTCCGTTCATCTGTTCGTCTGAACTACTGGACTAGTCTAAATAAAACTAGGTTTTTTTTTATTTTTAGATAATAAGTCTGAGCAAAATCGAATCTACATTTGGTTTTAATAATATAAGGTCCACATCCGATAAAGAACCATAGTGGTTCAGCTAACCATAACAGTTTTTGGCAATAGTTGTTGTTGAGGGAAATGCAAGTTTTCCACTGACGTTTAAAACATTCAATAAGCAAACAAAACTAACTGTCTTGCTTTTTTTAACAATTCAGTGCTTGTATATTAATAATTTTCAAATTTTATCTACTCAATCTGAAAAAACACAGTTAATAAAGAAACAAAATGAGACTATACTAAATCACAAATTTAAAATGTTTGCCACTTCCTTTGCCTGTATTTCAGATTGACCGAGATAATCTCCGAAACAGCTGACATTGAGCTGAGTTTCACTGGCCAATAGATAATGTTATAGAGTAACATATAAACTAGTTTTCTCAAAATCTTTGCCGTGCGGACGTACCTACATAGTTGTAGCTAAAAAGTTTAGAAATATATAGATATATTTCTAAACATTCCTTTATTTAATAAAGAAATGTTTAGAAATATGTATATAATTTTCTCTAAATATCTGTAACCGATCACTGTCTGTACATGGAAGGTTTATTGTAAGAAATCTTATAAGAGACGTTTATTAATGTAACAGGATTCTTAATTATTTTTAATAGTCTTTATATATTATAATTATTTTTAAAAGTCTTTTTGTCAGTTTATGTCAGTGGGCGAGGCAAAAGAGGTATACCGAGACCGTAGCTTTTGGTGCTTCTTTCTCTCTGCCTTCCCCGCTCGGGCTCGGGCTTAAAGCTAAGTAAGCCTGTTTATCTGTTGGTCAGTTCGTCTGTGCGCTTGTTCGCGCTGATCTCAAAAACGGCTAACCAGATAAAAATGCAGTTTTCACAATTATGTTTTAGCCAACCTCCTTCAACACTTAATACTTGTTTTGTTTAAGTCGATTAAAAAATAATAATATTGTTAGAACGAGAAAGTAGTTGAAATCAAAAAATAAAATAGTGTAATTCAATCAGGGGAAGCCGTGTACACACGGCTTCCCCTGATTGCTTCTTTTTTATTTAATACAACAAGCGAAGCCGCGTGAGGGCGTTGGCGTTAAATAAAAAAGAAGTGGGTGCGTATGGCTCTAGTTGTGTAATAAAATTAATGGCTAAAAAATGTTGCCCAAACTTATTTAGTGTGAAAAAATGGACGTCCATTATCTGTCGACCGTAGTGTCGGTCGATAAAAACAAAAAAAAAACGGTCCATGGATTCACCGTTCAAGTGCCTTATATTGTAGAGATAAGAGATTGAAGCAGTGCTGAGGTTAAAAAGAAATGATTAAATCTACCCAAGAACCCTTATAAAATTTAAAAGGGAAGAAGCACGTGAAACCAATCGATTAGCATGAAACCAATCGATTAGCACATATCTAAATCATAAAATGATATTTTTCTTCTTATTTATACATTAACTGTAATGTTGACGTTATCATCATATATATAATATGAAATGCGACCAGCTTATGAATTGCGACTAGTTCATATAATGAGCAATTATTATAAGGACACGATATAGAAAATATAAAATCTTTCATTTCTTCGAGTGGAGATTGAATCCCCAATCTGTCGCCCTTACACTTTTATTACTGTTTCGACAGTGACGCTATAAAGTTTGAAATTCAACGAAGGACACAAAACTTACCCATGTTATTACTTCAGCCAATATAATAAATAAAATAATTTAGATGATAAATCTATCTATGCGCTATTGCTAGATCAATATACAAGTAGATAATGTGCAGGCATTATAAACTATGCTCCTATCAATCGCTTGGTCCAAAACATAGACATTAGGTATTGGGTTGCATCGGACTATTTCAGATAAAAAGAATTATGACCATATTACTGGTGAAAATTAGAATTACATTACTAAATTTAAGAATACGTTTTAATATAATTTAGTATTTTTCTTTCCTAAGTGTGGAATAACACTTTAAAAATAGTAAAAATATTTTAATAAATAGCATTCTCTCTTGCCAAATGATAATGCTAATTATCTTTGGGTAGCGGAAATTTGTAAAAATCTCCCTACAGAGATACTAACAACATAAATAAGTTGTGACAAGTGTATAAAAATTTCGACGGAGCTTGGTGAGGACGGATGGCTTAGTGATCAGAGCGCTTGAACGGTTTTCAAGAGGCGCAGGTTCAAATCCAGCTTCGTCCAAATTTTTATACGTTTTTAAATTTAGTATTTTTCTTTCCTAAGTGTGGAATAACACTTTAAAAATAGTAAAAATAGAATTACATTAATTGTGTACTTATTCGTATGAAAGTATGTTCAATGTCAGATATTAAAATATAAATATATTAAAATTATTGTATAAAAACACATGTACATACATACAGACGGCATTCAAAAGTTTAGAAACAGGTTCATTAGAGTTGTAGAAACGACATTCCAAACATGTATATTTCCTTTGGATGTAGTTAACTTTTACGATATTAAGAAAAACCCGTCACGTGCGAGTCGGACTCGTACCAATTTCAGGATTATGTCGACGGGGATAAGTTTGTTTTTTTTTCAGTTTTACGCTGTATCCCGCATATGGCAGGATAGGCAGAAGGAACTTGGGAACCAAGTGTTAAGACTATGTTTCGGTCCCCCACGTCCGCCGCAATTTAGACAATGCGTCTTGATTGGTGGAACTCAAAGCCGCGCTTTGTCTTGTTACCAAAGCAAAGAAATTTTCATTTCTTCTTAAAAAGTTTGTAATTGTCATTAATACCTTTATTTGTACTTCAAGTTTTCACTTTAGGCCAAATTTTATATTTTAGAGACCTACAATTATGAAATTATAATTGCGGACGAATCTATTTTTTTTTTAAATTAACTACAATAATATAAGTATATAATTATTTTTCTATAAAAAAAGTGACTTTATGTAACATTTTTTTTTCTTTACTTGTAGTATAACTTCTCACTTCGTGCAAATTTATAATAATTTTAGGGCCGTGGGAAGCACCTGTATCATTGCATAAATGCGTGCAATGATACAGCTCCCACCGAATGTGGGCGAAGGAAACGAGTGTCTTAAAACTGGGTTCCTAAGTTCCTTCTACCTACCCTGCCATGTGCAGAATACAGCGTGAAGCTAATTCCCTAGAGGAAATGAGCTTCACGCATTTTTTCGAGTGGATAACGAATTCAGAACCGTCTGTTTACAGTCGCTTTTGCCCTTCCGCTTACGCCAACATGGCCTTTTTAAAGTCAAAATAAAAAGCAAATATGTAAAATAATTTCAAGGCAACTTGTAAATTTCCATGAAAACAATATAATCAATATTATAATAAAACAGTAAAAAAGTCGTGTCAATTACGTTTGCGACAGGCCTCTGCCTCTGCCTGCCTGATTTAAAAAAACCGAAATGATTTAGAAATAAACTTTAATTATATTTAACTTAATACCCATTAACCCTATGAACGATGAATCCCAAAAACCTCGAGGTGGGAAAATGAAAATGATAATTCTTACAAATATTATACTTCAATAATTCTCATGGGAACATAACGCAATTGCTGTACAATTGCGACAAATAACTTTATTAAATACAAAGAAACGGAAAGTCAACGTAGGCAGATTCCATACAGTAGTTCTATGTAACTCTCCCCCCCCTAAGAAAGGCGACTATTTTAGTACG
Source organism: Eueides tales michaeli (assembly GCA_018249855.1). Classification (NCBI taxonomy): domain Eukaryota; kingdom Metazoa; phylum Arthropoda; class Insecta; order Lepidoptera; family Nymphalidae; genus Eueides; species Eueides tales. The sequence goes on from DWMZ01001543.1 coordinate 4,668, forward strand.
TTTAGTGAAAATGTCGCCGGTATGCTCTCGGGGTTTCCAGATGTTTGCATGATCTCGAGCGTTGGCTGCTGCTCCCTTTTTGCGCTCTTGCTACATTTCCAGAGTTGCTACAATGGCACCGAGTACGGATGCACCTAATAGTATAGCGTAGAGCGGTATTGTAGTGTGGTACAAGGCGTTTTTTTGCACTTCGTCGATTCGAATAGGAGTCTGGATCAGAAGCTGGTCCTGGATACCATGCAGTCCTTGAAGATCAATAGATTTTAAATGGATGTGAGTCGCTTTGGTAGTCTGCTTTATGGCGTTATAGAGTGTTTTCATTGGTTTCAGGGATTGTCCTCTGATTTCGTAAGTAGCGATATGACTATTGACCAAAATCCAAAATAGCCCTATGCGCTACTAACAAGTATATCGCTTTTCTACTGTCTCCTTACAGATGTACCATAACATTTTAAGGTTTTTTCTTATCTTTCTAAATTACATTGGTTTTTCAGAATCTTTAGCAACATTAATGATTTTTAGTAGTGATTGAGACCAATTATTAATTAGTGCGCCATTTAAAGCTAATAACTTGAAATTAACGCGATCACCGTTATTCCAAAATGAATGCCAACATTATATTGAGGCACGACCTAATCCTGACGGAGACTAAGATTGCCAGACTGAACATCACAGCCTATCTTCGATACCCGTCTTTAAAATAGAGGACAAGCTATTTAATGTGATGAGCATTTTCTTATAATATTAGTAATAAAATAGGAACAGGTATATATATTCTTTAATTATTTAAATAAATAAATACTAAATACACCTATGCCCCGATTTACACGGTAGATACGTTCCTGAGAAAAACGTGTAAATCGAAAATTAAAAATTTTCAAGTCAAAACCGTGTAAATTAACAGTTGTGATTTTTTATCATTATTTTTAGGTGTACACAGAAATAAAAATAAAATACATTGACAGTTTAAAATATGTAATATATCACGAAAACACTGTTTTTTTTATTTAATTACAGTACAATAAACAGAAGAACAAAAAATAAAACCAAAGGTTTATTATTCTTCATCACTATCAGAAATTACTCTCATTCTTTTTTCGGAATCGAAGGTTGGAATTCACTTTCATCACTCGCAGTTATTTGTGCCGATTCGATGTTTGAAGCAGAAATATTTACATTCCTCAGACTGTAAATATTTCTGCTCCTTATAATAACCGTATTTATTACCACGTGTCAAGGCGGTAATAAAATCGGTTATTAACAATTGCTTCGAATTTTTTGTAAGATATTAATTAATACTTAATAAGAAATAGTCCTTTAAGCATGTGTCAAAGCGAGTTCACCATAAGAGAAAGAGGGGAGGAGATGCTTGTTTATTAAACAATATGGAAAATTAAATCTTTCTGAAACTGTGAAACTTTCACTCAAATACAATTTTCCGTAGATAAAACTTTAATTTTATGCGAAGAAATACAGACACAGTGTGCATGTGCAGCAAGTCAGTACATAAGCTCAGGATTCCCCGTGAGATGTGTACACAGCGCACGTGTTCAAACACAGTAGCATTTAGTAGAGTGCGATAAAGACAAAAAAAAACTTATTTGGAAAACCGTGTAAAAGCGAAAACGTGTAAAACAATTACCGTGTAAATAATTTTATTTATAGGTGGGATAGGTGTATACCATTAAAAAATAATTTTATTTATTCATTACATCTATTCAATCGTAGTTTATATAATTTATTTCATGGCTAGTAGCTTACTAAAGCCATTAGCATAGCTGCACAAAATAAAATCTGTCAATTCAATAACTTTTATATTATCATTTTCCTATAAGTAGCATAGATTATTGTTTGAACGTTTAAGCAAGATCGTGTTTACGTGCAGGTGTATAATCTAACAACCTTATAACATTTCAACGTTTTATTTGAGATATACTCATAACATGTACTAAAAGAACTTATCAATGTTTTACTATTTAAATCGCATTTAATAGGTTGATTTTGATGGGTCAAGGATAAATAAAATATATGGCAATAAATAAAGTTTAATCAAATTTAAAAACTTTATTCCAATAATATTTCAACTCCACTTCGTTAACTGGGATTTTCAATCCTTGTCTTGTCTATTTTAGCACTATGTTGTATAATTTTATTAATGTTAAAATGTAATTGCAACGCCTACATCGCAAATTCGCAATTAATTTTCAATTTAAAAAGAAACTAATTAATATAGATATAAATGTGTGATGGACGCTGAAAGCTCTGAGGTTTTGTAAAGAAATTTTTTCACTTGGACATTTATCTTATTTGCTGCCATATTAAATATAATCAAATTTAACACACATAAAAATCTCATATTCACTTTTAAACGTGTCTATGTAAGAAACGTGTCTATGAAGTTTGTTTTGTTTCCTTTGTTAACATGTTATGGCTAATTTGGGAAACCCATAGTTTGTTTTAATTGCATACAACAGTACTTACATGGTACATACACTGTATTTATTGTGATCTATTATAAAACATATAAAATTACACCACTAAGTACTGCGCTGTTTCGTCGTTTATACTTTAAAATCATCATATTTGTATATAATGAAATACTCTAGAACTATTCATTTTACAATTTATTTTTAGGTTATATATTATAGCGATTTCACTACGATATAGTCCAGTATCAAGCGTATATGTGGCAACTGAATTTGTTATACGCATTTACATACTTGTGATGGTTTTTATTTTTTGTCGTGATGTCGTCTTAATATGTCGCTTCATAAATCGTGGAATGCCGGCTGCACTAAAAAAACGTGATATAAAACATACAGGTTTCATAAAAAAAATATTTCTTGTCTATGTTTGGAATATCTCTATATATGCATTAAAATAACTTCAAATGGAGGCTTCCTTCTCCATCGCGCAATTACTGTAATCGTTATCCTAATGAATTCTTTAAGCCCTTAGTTATCTAGTGACATAACTTGATTATGGATTTGCAACGCCCGATCTTGCTATCGTTTTGCTACCGATTTTCTTATAAAAAAGTTTTCTATAAAAGAATTTTGTTTGAGTTTCTTAAATAGACCATGGTAAAATGTATGAATTTCGCGATTATTATTAATAAATAATAACTATTTCAACAGGATTAATCGTATATATTTAGTGTTATATCTTTTGGGATGTGACCATTGCAATCCGGGACTTCTGCAAAGTGTCCATGATTTGTAATATTTAATATAAATTAGGCACGAAATGACGAATTACAGAGTAAGTCTATATAATAAAAAGCATAGGGATTTCGTTTGTTTTTTTTTTTGAGCTACGGTACCCTACCAGAAACAAAAATATATAAGCAAGTATATCGATCGAAATTAAAACGTTTTTTACTTATTGTTACAGTCAGAAAATCGATTTTAAAGAACGCCTCCGGGATCTTCAAATCTGGTCAATTGACTGCCATAATGGGGCCATCTGGTGCTGGCAAAACGTCACTCCTGAATGCACTGACTGGATTTTCGTAAGTTGCTTTTATTATATGAGCTTCACTTCAGTTAGTATTATAGTTTTATGACTAAATAATATAGTGAACCTTATAATATCTATATAATAAACGTAATCATAGTGTTCGTTATATATAAGTATTTATTTAAATAGCTTATGCTCCATTTTAAAGACTCCTTACCTACGAGCTTTCTCTTTCTCTCTATCACCACTCCATTTAGAAAATAAAAAAAAACACAATTAATAATTGTATAAAAATAACTGATTACAAAGTCAAAACTAACGTTTGTTTTTAATTGTTACCGTATTTATAACCAGACTAATTAAGTATATGGGCGATAAAGTGAGTCACTTTGCAGATTCTGAATGATCTTATTTTTGATACGGTATAACATTTCTGACATTATATAATGTAATATAATATACCAAGTAGCGATAAAAAGTTAAGATAAAACTGTCAATGTAAAAACTGTTTACATAAATAACCTTGATTAATGAAAGGAACAAATGTACACATTGATAATTCTCTTAAGGAATAAGATTATGCTTGATTATTCATTAACGAGTTAGCTCAGCCACGAAGTTATGGAAGATAACTCTACTTGAGAATTTCACAGTTTCAAAACTACACAGACCACAACTTATAGTGAGAGTGGGATACGTAAAATTATCTCACTATTCTTCGAGTATTTTTTTGACTGGCGGTTTTTTAAATTCTTAATATAAGCCCTTCCTGATCATGTGACAATATTAGTTTTAAACCAGGGAGAGTAATGTTTTTATGGAAAATTAATTCTTCCATTAAATAATATATAGAAACAAACAAAATTTGTCATTTTTTGCAAATGAACTAAATATTTACAATTCAAATAAAACCCACTAAATAAAATTAATTATTCAGATAACGAATATGTTATTCCGGTTTTTATTTTATAGTTACATGTTTATTACCCTTCATGGAATATTATTATTGAATAGATATATTACATGTTTTTTGATTTATTAAAATAAACAATTAAATACATTTTATTGGTAAATTTAATTAACTATTCAACTGAATTATCATCATCAGGGTAAAAGGAGTACAAGGCAAATTGAGAGCGGGGGACATAATTTGTGAATTAGACAAGAATGAAATACCCTTGGAATCTTTACACTCATATAGGAAAAGATCCTGTTATATATTACAAGATGACAGACTCAATCCTCTATTCACAGTGAGAGAATTTATGCAATTCGCTACAGATCTGAAACTTGGCAACGCACTACCGCAAGATATAAAGATATCAGTTGTAAGTATCTATATTCACTCAACGAGCGTCATGGCAGGGTAGGCAAAGGGAACTTGAGAACCTAGTGTTAAGATACTCCGTTCCACTTCCGTTTCCCACTTTCCGCCGAATTTGTTGAGTGGCGGAACTCAACGCCGCGCTTTTGCCTTATTACCTATTTATCTATATTATTATTATATATCTGTACTAATACTATAAGATGACGCTCGAAGCACAATTCATATTTATTAGCATTATTATTTATATATTATACTCGTATAAGGGTTGTGGTCCATTTCATATAAGTGTGTATAGTAATTCAAACCGTTAGGGCATGTGGCGTTAAAAAACAATTATGAAATTTGGACGCAATATCATCTCACGATTACTTCCCGTTAAAATTGGTACTGAACCGTCAGAGGTATTTTAGGTACCTAACCTATCCTGATATTCGATTAGTATACATTTTTTAAACGACCTAACATTGGCGTTATCCTATGCTATTTATTTTACTAAAATTATCCAAATCGTCATTTGTATCAAATCAATATTTAAAGCAATAAATGTAGCAAAATTTTTTGTTTTGTTAATTGAATTTTATGTCACAAAAAAAAGTAGTTTGTGGGAAGTTTACTTAAGTTTTTGTTGTTGCATTCGTCATATTACATTAATGTATAACTGTAATGTTATATGAGTATCTTATTATTTACAGATGGACAACATATTAAGTACGTTAGGATTGCTGGGCGCTGAAAATACAAGATGTTGTAATTTGTCCGGCGGACAGAGAAAACGCTTATCGATCGCCGTGGAACTCATCGATAATCCACCAGTCCTGTTCTTAGATGAACCTACTACGTTGGTGATTTTTATTATATAAATGTTAACATCGCAAGCAGGGGCAATAGTAGGATCAATTGTTTACCGTCAATTACGATCTATATTTGTATAAGTAGTTAGATATTATTTACACGCAGGCACAGACGCGCGACTTTAAACTCGTCAGCTTGTGGTTTAGATCCCTATTCAAGGAAATAAAATGTTTAATATTTTCATTTATTCGCTGTATTAACAAGACAACGCGCCGCATTGAGTTCCGACACTCAATGCCTTCGTTTCAGCGGAAAGCGGAGACGGAAGAGAGTGTCATAACACTGGGTTTTGTTTTTCCTGGTTTGCCTACCCTACTATGTGCAAACAGCGTGAAACTCAAAAAAAATAATTTTAATATAATAATACTGTACATTAAATATAAACTAGGTACTAAATATACTTCTAGAGATTTTTTACAAGAATCCTATGATTTTTTTAATTTTTACCTGTCGTGTCTGTTGTCACGTAAAACCACCACCTGAAACTGATAAGTTAAAAGTTAGCATGGCAAGATAGTTTTACTTGGTAGTACCTTACACACCCACAAGACTCACCCACTTTACCTACGACTCTATACATATACCTACAGTTACCAAAGTATTGAATATATTAATTTTAAAAAAACATCGTAATGTTCAACAAAAATATGCATGTATTCCTGAATAACCAACAATGCTTTTTTTAACTAATTATGTAAAACAACAAGTAAACCATGGGTCGTAAAGTCCAATCAAATCCAATTACAATAATTGAAGATGCATTGTTATTTAAAACATTTTGGTTTTCCCTTTCCTTTAATATGAACAGACAAATAATGGTCTTTCTTTATATACATATCCTTAGAAACAATATACCTAGTGTTATCGAGAATAAAAACTATTCTTCTTTACCATCAAGACGTTTTTAATGTCATTATCGGTAATTAATGCAATTTCATGGTTTCTTATAAACGACTTAATGTTTATAATAACTAAGGATTTTTATGCATACCTAAGTAAGCACATTTACTCTATAGTCTATGGACTACTATGTACAGACACAGACATAAGAACGATACGATGACATTAAATATTTAAAAAAAGCAATTCTATAGCAAAAGCAGCCAATTTTATCGTCATTATATGCTAATGTATTAAACTGTATTAATACGTAAGTGTTGTTTAATTGGTTCGAGTTAAATACAATAATTACATACAACATAAAGCGCTTATAACTTATATTTAAATTTTAAAATGAGCATATTACGTAATATAATTAGTCTTGCTTATCTACATATATTTGTATTTGTATCAAATTAAATTAAACATTTTCTTCTTGCTACTCTTTTTTTACATATTTTTTTGTAAATATTGTAAACGGTCAAATAAGACGACTAGATGTTTTAGGACGTAATAGTTATCTCAACGTAAGTGTGTTATACTCATAATAAATGTCTATCTGTACATGAGAAATATATTAAAAAAAATCTTATAAGGGGGACGTTTATTAATGTAGAGAGCCAAAAATAGTGATTTTTAAGATTTTTGTCTGTGTGTCTGTGCGTTTGTACGCGCTTATCTCAGAAGCAGCTAATCCGATTTAAACATAGTTTGCGCTATTATTATTCTTTGGCAACCTTCACTTATCATTTAGTGTTTGTTTTATTGAAGTCGGTTCAAAAAAAGTTACGCTTAAAAAGTTAAAATCGACAAAATTGTTACAAAAAAATTATTAATTCAGCTAAAATTTTGGATTTCATAGTAATAAGGTTAATACAATAAGAAAGTTATTGAAATTAGTAAATAAAATAGTGTAATTCAAGCGGACAAAGCCGCGGGCAGGTCGTTAGTATTATACAAAACTAATATTTACTCTCTTAAACGGCTGGAAACATTTAATATTTTCTGTGTATATTTCAATAGATTCTTCAGTATAATGAACCTAACATTTAATTTCCGGGCAAGATGATTTTTGCGGGGTACACTTCTTTATTATAATATTTTAATATGTTATACAGAATTTTTATATATTCACTTATTTTGTCAGGGGTCTGGATAGCTTAACATCAGCGCAATGCATTTCAATGTTGAAAGGATTAGCTCGTGCCGGTAGAACGATAATATGTACAATACACCAACCTACAGCATCTATATACACATTATTCGATCAGGTATGTATATGATCAGGTTTGAGGCCTATCGTGGCGCAGCGGCACAAGCGTATGACTGTTCAACCGACAGGTTCTGGGTTCGATCCCCAGACGAGGAAATGAAATATTTAATATTTTCAATTAAAATACTTAATATTCCATTTCTTCGCTCTGGTAACAGGACAAAGCGCGGCGTCGAGTTCCGCCACTCAACACGCAATGCCTCAAATTCGGCGGAAAGTGGGGATCGGAAGTGGAACAGAGTGTCTTAACACTAGGTTTCCGAGTTCCCTCTGCCTACCCTGCCTTGTGCGGGATACAGCGTGAAACTAAAAAAATGTAGAACATTCTAATACTTACATATAATTTTGAGTCAAATTTGTCTGAGATTTTCTTGTTCTTGACATTCTATTGAAATTCGGTAATATATTCCATTCTAGCATTTACAAAGTGTGAATAAAATACTCTATTTCTAGTATGAAATGTCAGATTTTTCGAAAACGCCAAAATGTTTTTAGGTATACATTTTAGCAGAAGGTATGTGCATATACAACGGACCCAGTGGAGAAACAGTACCTTATTTAGCTTCATTGGACTTCCATTGTCCTAAATATCACAATCCTGCCGACTACGGTGAGTGCATTGAATAATTTGTTCTACAAATTTTATATTTCAATATAAAATAACTTAAATTTCAAAATAAAATTAAGAAGTTAGACGTTGATAAGTCAATCATTCATTATTAGCAGCAGATAAGTATTTAATTAAACAGAAGAAAATCTATGTGTATAACTAATTTTGTAAAAGAAATCTTAGAAACAGATTTTCATAGATGACTGTTAATTTACATCTCTTTGCACATTTTTCTTATGAAAAGACTTTAGATATGTTATATCTTCAATCGACTATGAGAAGGCCTGCGGTGAAGCAGGGGCACAGCACAAGCGTGTGACTTAAACACGACAGTTTGTGGGTTCGATTCCCACTCGAGAAAATGAAATGTTTATTATTTTCAATTTAAATATTTAATATTTTCATTTTCTATATGCTCTGGTAATAAGACAATGCGCGACGTTGAGTTCCGCTACTCGTCGCGAAATGTCTTAAATTCAGCGGAAAGTAAGGAACGGAACTGAGCGTCTTAACACCACAAGCTTCCCAAGTTCTCTCTTCCTACACTGCCATGTGCTGGAAATAGCGTGATATGCGTCAAAAACATTTTAATTTTTTTGTTTTTTTTACGTAATAAGAGTAATTTTATTTGCAGTTCTGGAAATAGCTAACGGCGAATACGGGAACTTTAATGAATTTTTAAATTCAAAAATATGCAGCCAACACTATTTTGACAATAGCTCTTCACCAATACAAGCTATGGAAGAGCGTCCTTTATTACCCTGTGGAAAAATAAATGTCGCCGTGAGCAAGCCTCATGAATTGTACAAATTTAGTGTTCTTTTTAAAAGATGTATCTTGCATCAATATAGGGATTGGGTAAGTTATAATAAAAGTTTTACATTTTTCTTTTCAAAAAAAGTGAACTGATTAAAAGTGTATACACTGAAAGATAGTTATGTATATATGTATGTACCTATGTGAAATCTATAATCACAGTAGCTTCACAAAAAATGAATTTTCTGCGTCTTGTTATAACACATTCTAGTTACAGTTTCATATTATAAAGAGAAACATTAAATATATATAAATACTATCGACCCGCCATTACATTATTTTATTACGTAATCCGCGAATTACATTATTTTATTACGTAATCTCAACTACTTTTTTCTTGTAACATTATCACTTTTAAGACAATATCTTTACATTGAAAATTAAATTTCAGCTAAATGAATAATAATTTTGTAGCAATTTTATCGAACTTAATTTTAAAATGACAGAACTTGTTTAGCCGATTTAAATAAAACAAACACTAACTGTAGTGAAAACTACGTTTAAATTTGGTTAACCGTTTCTGAAATTAGCACGTACAAATGCACAGACAAACAGAAAAATGGCAAAAATTTTAAAAACCACTAGTTTCGGCCCCTTCTACAGATTTATAATAAATATAAATTAATAAAACTTCTTCAAAAACCTATATATTGTTTTGGTTACTAAATTTAAAACTATTTAAATGTTGATTTTTGCTTTCATACAGAATGATGCTAAATATAGAATATACCCTACAATTACTAGCAACTTCTAGTAATTATTTCCGTTAGAGGTCATATTTAATATACCTACTTGCATTTCTTAAGTGCAATTATTCACGTTCACTATGTATGTATATGTTTTCATACTGGCGATGTTAGCAATTTTTAAATACTAGAACAAAAATTGAAATTGGAGGAAAATAGCACATTCATTTTTGTAATCAATTCCATTTTACCATAGTAGTAAGTGTGGACCGTACCAAGGATACTTGACCCTTCATTTAACGGAAAAATACTTATTATTTTTCAAGTCGACCCCAAATTTACATAACCAGCGTGACTAGCAACAGTAATATATGCCAAATAAATAACAGAGGAGTGTCGCGGCGCAGAGGCAAAAGCGTGCGATTGAAAATGCGATAGGTTGTATGCTCGATCAGCTCTAATGAAATATTTAATATTTTCATTTCTTTGCTCTAGTAGCAAGGCAAAACAGGTGTTGAGTTCCGTTCACTCAACACACAATAGCTCAAATTCGAGGAAAGGTGGGGAACGGAACTAAGTTTCTTAACACTAGGTTCCTAAATATTTTTACTATTTTTAAAGTGTTATTCCACATTTAGGAAAGAAAAATATTAAATTTAAAAACGTATAAATTTGAACGAAGCAGGATTTGAACCTGCGCCTCTTGGAATCCGTCCAAGCGCTCTGACCACTAAGCCATTCGTTCTCGTTCTCATTACGACTTATTTATGTTGTTTGCATCTCTGTAGGGAGATTTTTACAAATTTCTGCTACCCAAAGACAATTCGTTAGAATTATCGTTTGGCAAGCGGAATTATCGTTTGGGTAGCGGAAATTTGTAAAAATCTCCTTACAGAGATGCAAACAACATAAATAAGTTGTAACAAGCGTATAAAAATTTCGACGAAGCTTGGTGAGAACGAATGGCTTAGTGATCAGAGCGCTTGGACGGATTCCAAGAGGCGCAGGTTCAAATCCTGCTTCGTTCAAATTTTTGTACGTTTTTAAATTTAGTATTTTTCTTTCCTAAGTGTGGAATAACACTTTAAAAATAGTAAAAATATTTAACAAATAGCATTCTCTCTTGCTAAACGATAATTCTAACTAATTGTCTTTGGGTAGCGGAAATTTGTAAAAATCTCCCTACAGAGATGCTAACAACATGAATAAGTTGTAACAAGCGTATAAAAATTTCGACGGAGCTTGGTGAGAACGAATGGCTTAGTGGTCAGAGCGCTTGGAAACTGATAAAAGAGAAGTAAAATATCCATTGATATAATAGGATCATGGGGATCCTATCATATCAATGGATATTTTACTCCAATGTCACAATTTTTCTTTGTTACCACAGGACAGAAATGCTTTTGTCAAAAAATAGTGCAATTACCAGTCACAGTTATTCTTCAAGGCGTTTTCACAAATTTCTTGAAGTCTTTGCGCCAAGGTCTTGGCAACAAATTTCATACCAAACCGTCAATTAAGTACTGTATAGTATTCATAATTTGTTGATAAT
>DWMZ01001544.1:0-16121 GCA_018249855.1 Eueides tales michaeli
AATAACATATTTTAGTAAAACAAATATTAAATTCTGAAAAATTGCCAATATATAATAGTGACAACAGTATTTTAAATCTGGTTAGCCGTTTTGATATTAGCTCGTACAAACACACAGACAAAAAAAAATAAAAAATCTATATTTTTGGGACCTAGTACAATACTAAAAGTCCCCATATAAAAATTTTTGTATATATTTTCCACGTATAGACAGTGATCAGTTACAGACTTATTATAAGTATATATTTAAGCGATCGTAGAGTTAGAGTCCAGTTGGAGTAAATTAAATTCGCTGGAATTCATTATTTTTTATACCTCGTGATTCGTGGGGAGCACAGTGACTTAATATTAGGTTCCTTTTACCTTCCCCTTTTATATATAAGATATACCGTGAAACGATTATAATACTTAAAAAAATTAAATAAAAACATGTTAACATAATATGCTAATATTTAAATTTTGCTTGGCTGTCGTACGAAAAAATCCTTTGTAAGAAAATTATACTGACTTTATTTTGTATTTGTGTAACATTTGTACGAAATTTACACAAAATGAGTACTTATTTTTGAGTTTCTACTTTCCATTTAGTCTTTGCTTGTTCTCTGTTTTTCCTCTAAAAAATGTATATTTCTAATTAAAGTACGAGAAGCTTTTTTTTTATTTTTTATAATAAACCTATGTTGAGGTCAATATGGTGCAGTAACGCATCGTCTGGTTGTAAACGCGATATATGTGCATTCGATTTTCGCTCTGGGAAACGTATTTTTTCTTGTGTGACATTCTGGTAACAAGACAATACGCGGCGTTTAGTTCCGCTATTCAGAAAGCAATATAAAATAGGGATCAAAGTGGAGACTGAATACAATGTTCCCTTATTTGAAGGGTGTTTTACCAATTTTTAAGACATTGCACATTTAATGGCTGAATTTAACGCCGCAATTAGTGTACCAAAGCGAAGTGAAAGCAATTTTAATATAAAGATTTGACTGAATGGATATCAAATCAAACAACCATTGCTCTGATGCTGTTCCACTACACTACGAACTACTTATTGTCTTTACTAATTTTAAAGCATTAATCCACACTTAGGAAAGAAAATTCTTATTATCTTCTTTTTGCAGGAAGAAAGAACCTACTAGGTTCCCAACCCCGTGACACTTCCTTCCCATTAGGACACTTCTCCACTTTCCGTTGATACATCATTTATTAAGTGACGGAGCTCAACGCCGCACTTAACCTCGTTATCAAAACAAAGAAATGAAAAGATTATATATTTCATTGTTCTAAGTGGGAATCGAATGCACAACCGTCGCGTTTACAGTCACACGTTTGTGCCACTGTGCTATGATGGTCCATAATTTGTCTTTTATACTATAAATATAAACAACAATTTCTGCATGTAATTTGAACTTATAATTACCGCATGCAGACAAGCCCCCCACTACGCCACGACGGCGCCAACAGATTCATTAGCGATAATCTATCTGCAGACTAATCTTAAACCGTTTAATGCAGAATGAGTGATGTCATTTGTAAATTATACTTTATTTTTTTATTATTTTTTTCAGAACTTATAAACTTAGTGTAAAGACACTCCTTTCCCATTAAGACACTACCCTTCTCCAGTTTTTACAGAATTTGAAGCATGCGTGTTGAGTGGCCGAACTCAATGGCGCGATTTTCAAAACGAAAAAATTAAAATTATAAATATTTTATTTCATCAAGCGGGAATTGAACGTGCAACCTATTATCTACGATATGCCTGATAAAATTAGAACCCAGGACCGTTGACTAACCATACTAAGTCACTATAGTATAGACGTTAAAACGAACGATAGTTCTTTATATATTTTCGGCAACTTCACAAACATTCAAAGTATTTATCTTTTGATTAATTTCATACGCTCTAAGGAATAGTTCAAGAGTTCCACACAAATACTTTTGATTTATTGTTTTTGTAAATAGATGCTTAAAAAAATACATTTATTTATTCATACAGATTCGTGGTAGTTGAGAATAATTTTATATTTAAGTTATGATTGTTTCTTGAATATATTAATAGAAAAAAGGTATGGATTTATTTTTTTCATTACCATGATACAAAAAAAACATATTCTAATGAAAAAAGCTCGGCGTTGAGTTACGTCACTCAATAATCAATGCTTCAAATTCAACGGATAGTGGGGAATGGAAGTAGAACGGAGTGTCTTAGCACTAGGTTTCCAAGGGCATGATACAGCGTGAAGCTGAGTGAATACTCGAATCTATTCATACATTTTGGGGTACCATACCACAGACAGACACAAAGGTTAAACTTCTAGCGCTTTTTTTGCGTCGGGGGTTAAAAACTTCAATGCAAAATTTGGTTTTGGTATTCATAGAATATATATATATTCTAATTTCACAAGTAACTTTGTTTAATGCTTAGTCCCGAGAAAAATGTAAAATTAAGTTCATTATACTTTTTATAGCAAATTGCGGTTCATATTTTACATAGAATAAAAAAATCTTTTGCATTTCACTTTGGCCAAGGTTATATTTTTTTTCTACGTCAGGCTATGGCAGGGTAGGCACTGCACACTTGGGTACCTAATGTTAACACAGTCCATTCCGATCCACACTTTCCGCAATATGAGATTTTGCGTGTTGAGTGGCGGAACTCATCACCGTCTTGTTACGAGAGCCAAGAAATTAAAATATTTGATATTTCAGTTGAAAATATCAAAAGCGCGTCCCTACGTCAATATGTCCCATATTATATAATAGAAGCTAATAGAAATTATCCTGTTTTATACAATGTGTATATAAATATTAAACTCAAATAGGGTTATCACTTTCATAAAGGAAGCCTTGAACCGGATGTTGTTATACATTTTTACTTCAATATTGTACCTACGCGTATTAACCTGATAATGGCTGTATAGCCTTCCTAATATATTCATTAACCATTCAACACGTAATATTTCATAACTTGTGGGGAACGACGCTTAATGTCTCCATGCCTTAGTCTGCTATTTCATTTTTTTACAAGATCTTGTGTTACCGCTTTGGTTGTGGATTCGATTTCCAGTCGAGGATTTTTTTTCATCTTTATGCTGTACCCAGGCTGGGCACAGGGAACTTGGAAACCTAGTGTAAAGACACTCAGTTCCACTTTTATTCTCCACTTTCCTTCGAATTATAGGCATTGCGTGTTAGTGGTGGAACACAATGTCGCGCTTTTGCCTAGTTCTTCTAGTATCTTTTCTTTTATTTTTTTTATAGCTTCACGCTGTATCCCGCACAAGGCAGGGTAGACAGAGGGAATCCGAGAACCTAGTGTTAAGACACTCCGTTCCGCTTCCGTTCCCTACTTTCCGCCGAATTTGAGGCATTGCGTGTTCAGTGGCGGATCTCAACGCCGCGCTTAGCCTTATTACCAGAGCGAAGAAATGAAATATTAAATATTGAAATTGAAAATATTAAATATTTCATTTCCTCAATTGAGGATCGAACCCAGAACCTGTGGGTACAGTCACACGCTTTTGCCGCTGCGCCAAGACAGGCCTCGAGGAAAGGAAATCTTTTATATTTTTATTCTCCTCATTCTGGTAAGAAGATAAAGCTCGGCGTTGAGTTTTGTCACATGTGGGGAATGAAAGTGTCTTAATGGTAACGGAGTCTGTTAACACAAGGTTCCCAAGTTCCTTCCGCCTATATAGCGTATAGCTAAAAAAACACAAATATTTAACGCTAATTAAGTTATTAATATAAAAATTAATGCGACAACAAGAATGCCATAGAAATCATTGTATTTTCGCTGCCTTGTCAATACCTTTTCATACAAAAAATTCCAATATCATACCGCTATAGCGGCCGCGATATTAAATTTTTTGCACGCGGTGTCACGGTAAAGTCAACAAGTATCTCTAGAGTAGATTTTTTTTTTCATGAATTCTGATATAACAGAGTTGGTAAAGTCAGCTTAGTGTTTTTTCTCTCTGTTATTCTTCTGTTTTATGTTATAACGACACCAGCTAGGCTTCTCGTTTGTGGTGGAGTTGCCATATGCCATATTGCTAATTGTTTTAATTTTTATTGACATTTTTAAGAGTTTATATTGAAAGGCACATATTATATAAAATTACGATAATTATTAAATAATCAGAGATAAATTCTATAATATTTTAACAATCCACAATTTTACATTTAATAGATACAAAGCATCGATATAATAACAACATGTAAGTGCAACACTATTCTTTGACTTTTTTCTTTTTTGACAGTTACGGTTTTCTGTTACCAATACATATAATAAAATAATGAAAAAGTATGTCTGTATATAAAATATTTTTTAGTAAAATTAGTTTAGGAAACAATAAAATAGTAAAGATTCGAAAAAAATGTTTGTATGTTTGTTTGCGCACGTTAATTTCCGGAAGTAACGGACAAATTTACATTATTATTTTTGCGTTGTATAGCTAACAATCTTGGGCTATATATTGGGTATAATTGGTTCTTTACATTAGAATACCAGATAGTAGAACCCTAAGAGATCAGCTAAACGATAAGAAATATAGAATAGACGAATAAAAGTTGTTCAGAATGATGAGCAGTTTCTGTTGATATATAAAAAATTGAAGACCCGTAAGGATCAGGTAATCATATAAAAATCATAGTCTGTTGACGTATAAAAATCGAAGATCTGAATTTTTTGTTTTTCAGCTAAAATGTTTTTAAGTGTTTTTTAAAATGCAGAATGTACTCAAACGAAGTCTCGAGCACCAGCTCGTATGAAAATAAGCAATAATAATCTGGAATTTTCCATTAGTTTTTGATTGAATGTACAAATAATAAGAAAAATACCCATAACCAAACCAACAACAATTCATTTAAATGTGAATATTGATTTATAATTTCTTTTAAATTTTTAAAAAGAAAACTGCAGCAGAAAGTCCAAAAGGGTATAGAAAGCGCAAATGTCAGAGTACACAAAACACTGCAAACCAATACTCTACGCTAACAATAATTCTGGCAGCATAAAAAATACAAAAAAGTGTTAACAAAAAAAAACAAAAAAGTGTTACATTTTATGTGAGAATCAGTAACAATTATATATTCTTCTTTTTATATGTAAATATTCTTAGATATTTTCTTTAGATTAACCTTGAATTTCATTTGGAGTTCAGAAACCCTAACTGTACATTTTTATTTTGCACATATCAGGGGAAAGGGAACCTCGAAAGGCGTCATCTTGTTTATGGTTTCATAAATGATTATCCTGAAAAATTATAATGAAAAATTTTATAACGGTACGTACAAAGAACCTTCTGTAAACAAACTCCATTCTCAACTATTGCCCCAATATTCAAGACAGTATTGAGTGGCGTAACTCAACACCACGCCCTGTCTTGATACCAGAGAGTGACGAAATAAAAACTATTGACCCCGAGTAAGAATTGAACCCACAACCGCTGAGCTACGAAGAACTCTATTCTGTTTTGAAGTAAAAATTTTCACCGTCAAAGTAAATTCTAGCCTACCGTACACTATGTAAGGTAACAACGTATATTGTAGGCTACGTCTACGTTTTTCAATCAGAACACAAAGTCATAAAGTCAACCCTGCCGTTTTATACGTTACGTGAGGGACTACAGTTTCTCTTTAATGAAATATACTCGCTCGGTCTTAGGCGGTGTATTTTTTTCTTCAAATTAGTATATAGTTACTTTGTACATGTATCTATTTTTTTTTTTTGAATAAACTAGAAAGTATTTTTTTTTAGTACGTATGTGTCCCTGATCCACGACAGGCCTCAATAATACTTAATTTTGTGATCGATTAAGTAAAAATTTGTCACTCCATTCTCCATTTAAGATACTACATTTAAGAAATCATAATACAATTGAATCCAAGAAATGTCTTCATCAACTTTTGTCTTCTGTCTTCATCAACTTTTGTATCTTACAAAGTCTTAATCTCAAACATTTCTATTCGTTCGTCAATATTTCGATGATATAGATATATCACCGTAAAATTGACGTCAATATTAAGGTGATATAGATATATCACCGTAATATTGACGAATCGATAGAAATTTGATCAACAAAAAGCAAAAAGCTTTATAAAAATAAAATTATTAATTAACAATTTTCGGAATAAAAGCTCCTAAAATTTAATAAATTGCTCGTACATATTCAAGAAACTTGAACATATACAAAATTTTAGTAGATGCAACAAATTGAAAGCATATTCGAAATTCTTACTGAAATACGTTCTTCAGCGAACCGAAAAGAGCTATTGTTCGAAAACATTAAATAAAATAGTTTATTTCCTATTCAAAATGATGTATTTTTAAATCTTCTTATGGAAATAGAATGAATGTTGTCGTTTCATTTCAAAGTCTAGTTTGTTCAGATAATGTTAAAAATTTTAAAATATTAAATTCTGTTTCCTTTAAATATGCCTTTTTGTAGGAACATTTTGATTAAATGAGAGAAATATATTGATTTTTTTTGTAGCTTCGTCCTGTACCCCGCTCATTGTTCTGTACGCAGAGGGAACATGGGAACCTAGTATTAAGACACTTCAATCTCATTAAGATATTTCTGTTCCCCACTTTTCATCAAATTTTTGAAGCATTGCGTGTACAGTAGAGCTTCGCCACGTCAACAGAGCAAGGAAATGAAATTATTAAATATTGCATTTTCTAGAATGGGAATCGACCCCTAACCGGCAAATTTGTACCTCTGCGCCAAGATTAACTTATTTTTTTCTAAAACGAGTATTATGAGTGGCCTAACTCAACACCGTACTTTTTTTTCACACACTCACAAAATATTTATGACGTATCTATAATCATTTTAAATTTCTTCTAAATATTAATTATCTGCCGCGTAGAGTTCCGCCAATCAATACACAATGTCTCAAATTCCACTGTAAGTAGAGAACGAACCACTATAAGTAGGGAACGAAAGTGTCATAAAGAGAGTCTTAACACTTGGTTCCCAAGTTCACTCTACCTGCTACCCAGCTAAGTGTGGGATACAGCGTGAAGGCAGAAATAATAATATTAAAGTGTATTCCAATTATAAAGCAGTGTTATATTTTAAAAAGAGACAATGAATGTCGACATTTTAGTATTTTCAAAGGCATCTCAGCAGAATGCAGTGTCAGTAAACACAAGACAATATTGTATAAGCGTCTTGAAATCCAGTAGTATTGTTGTATGTATCTCACATTGTTTCTTAGGAATGCTTTAAAAGAAAATTTACTTTCAACTTCACAATAGAATATAGGAAAATAGCTTGGTTCAGCCGAACGGAGTAATTTGTTACTTGTAGTATAAAGTTTTATATAGACAGATACGTGGTTCAAGTGTCTTACATGTAAAGGTGCTTGTTTCCTGTCCAGTCAGAGGACTTTTTTAAATTATTTCCTTTTTTTGAGAGAACGCAGTGTTAAGCTCTGTAAATAAATGCTCAATATCTCGAATTTATCTCGAATTTTCAATTAATTGGAGAGTGAGAGTCCAAATGAAAAAATAACCTGAACCATTATATATGAACAGCAAAATTAAAAGGCCTTAAATGAAATTGAGACACAAACGTGTGACTGTAACCGATAGGTTCTGGGTTCGATCCCCAATCGAGAAAATGAAACATTTAACAATTTCAATTTAAATATTTAATATTTAATTTCTTCGCTCTGGTACTAAGGGAAAGTGCGGCGTTGAGTTCCGCCACTCAACACGCAATGCCTCAAATTCGGCGGAAAGTGGTAAACGGAAGTGGAACGGAGTTGCTTAACACTAGGTTCCCGGGTTCCCTCTGCCTACCCTGCCTCGTGCGGGATACAGCGTGAAGTTAAAAAAAGAATTAAAAGATGTTATCTGGAAGTTAACTTTAATACTAAAAATCTGTTTCTTTTATTATTGCATTAAAGACATAAAAATCAACTACTTAACTATTACAGTTCATGAGATACATTTTGGTGGCACATGGACGAACTGACAGCAGAGTCTTAGTCATAAGGTTCCCTTTACACTTTGAGTACGGAACCCTAAATGTTAATTACATACTTACGTAAGAGAATATATTTCGATATTTAATATCGCTACTTTCGTTATTTTACTCAAAGGATTCTTTTCATAAAACAATTACGGCTTTAAAGGTTAAGACAAATTCCTTGGAAACGGATATTTCAAATTTTAAGCCGTTTTAATTTCTGTCTTATAAGATTATAATTATTTTTTTGTATGAAAATATAAATAGAATTTGTTTATATAATATTTTTTGCCGTGTTGGAGCTAAATTCGATCGCTGTCTGTACATGGACGTGTATTTGAAAATATCTTACAGGCGGCTCTTATTAATTTAGGTCCCAGAAGAGTAATTTTTTAAAGTTTTGTCTGTTTACTTGTTTATCGGTTTGACTGTGTCAGAAACGGTTTAACCAGATTTCAATGCAGTTTTTACTATTCTTTGTTTTGGCAACTTTACAGTAAGTGTTTTTTTTATTTATATCTATTTATAAATAAAAAAAAATACGTCTATTTAAAGTATTTTCTTCGGCAAAATTGCTTCAAATCTTTTTTTATACAGTTAGCTGATTTTTTTTTACATGCATAGGTATTTTCCTAGTAGTGATATTGTTAATAAAACGACAATGTAATGGAGATTATTAAATTAAATAGTTTAATTCAAGCGGGCGGAGCCGCGGGAAAATAGCTAGTACTTAATTTATTTCCTTGCATTGGAGGCAAAGCGTGGCATTGAGTGGGGAACTGAGTATATTAACACATTAGTATCTTAACAAGGTTGGCTTAGTTAGCGAATAACTTCTTTTTTTTCAGCTTCACGCTGTATCCTGCACGAGGCAGGGTAGGCAGAGGGAACTCGGGAACCTAGTGTTAAGACACTCCGTTCCACTTCCGTTCCCCACTTTCCGCCGAATTTGAGGCATTGCGTGTTCAGTGGCGGATCTCAACGCCGCGCTTTGCCTTATTACCAGAGCGAAGAAATAAAATATTAAATATTTAAATTGAAAATATTAAATATTTCATTTCCTCGGCTGGGGATCGAACCCAGAACCTGTTGGTTACAGTTACACGCTTTCGCCGCTGCGCCACGACAAGCCTAAATAACTTAGAATATACATTTTTTGAGGTGCCCTTTGTATTCTACATATAGCGAGGTAGCTGCTACAGTATACGAGCTTAGTGTTTAGACACTCAGTTTCACATATTTCACCATTTTTTTTTTAAATATAAAATGCATGTTGAGTGCCGGAAATAAGTGCCGTGCTTTGTGTTGGTACTTAAGCGGGAAAATAATAATATTTAATTTCTCCATATGAAAATCAAAGATTCTATGATGCTTAAAAGCTTTAATTCTGATTTATTCAAATTTTTAACAAAAATCTATATATTATATAGTGAAAATAGTCAGTCAATTTGTGCAATAATTCTAATTTTGTTACCACCATGTGTTCCAGATACAAATGTTAAACCTCACAAAGGGTTTACAAGACGTTTTTATTACTTTTATAAATCTTCTACGCGCAATTTCAATTTCTGTACTTATTGCCGTTAATGTGTCTCAGTTTAACTGTTTCTGAGATATATTTAGACTGTGGGTGTATTTGTATGTAATCTTTTGTTCATAGATTATGGAGCTTTAGTATAAAACATACCGAAAATCAGCTTTAATATATATTTTGCTTTAGAATCTACGTTTTTTCACATGACTATAATGGGATAGGTAGAGTCACCTGATGTATTTTTAGCTTACGCTGCACATCGGGAACCTGGGAACCTAGTTTTGAGATACTGCTTACGCATTATGACAATTTCGTTCCCTACTTTTCGTTAAACGAATTTAAAGTCTTAAGAGGGGGATCTCAGCACCGCACTTTGCGATGTAACTTACTGATTGAGTCTCATTTTCGAATATTATATGTTGAGTAGAGTACTCCATGCCTTACTTAGTAGGTACCATACTAGTTTAGGTAGATTAAAAATATTAAGGATCAAATCCATAATCATCACGATTAAAATCTAATGCTATAATATTACGCTACAATTAGTATTTATTACACAAAAAAAAAATTGAAAATTAACTAAATTAATTTATATCTATAATAACTTTATGAACTTTTTAATGAACCCCAGAAACAACTGGCTCGAATTTAAAAACATTTTTTGTATCGTACAGTATTTTTTTTGAGTTTTTAGCTTCACGCTGTATCTCGCCCATGACAGACTTAGGAACCTAAGATACTATGTTCAGTTCCTCATCACCAAATCTGAAATACTGAGTGTGGCGGAACCCAACGCCGGCCTTTATCTCTATTACATAAAAATAATATATATGACATAGTCTCACTGGGATTGAACCTAAAACCTATCGCTTTTACAATCCCAAAAAATACAATAATAAACTTACGCGAAGCTATCTCAGAAATTTCTATTAAAGCGCTCGGTATTCCATTACAATTGTTGTAGTTCCTACATTTCGCTATTACCATATAATTGTTTGTATAAGAACGTTCGCTGCTGTATACCTTATCGTACTGTACTGCACAGACACTGTTGCCTTTTGATTAAATAATAACCAAGATAAACTAGCTCTGGATTTTATTAACATTTTCTGATACTGCGAAGGCGAGGGCGCGGCGTTTAGATCCGCTATTCAACAAACAATGTTTTGAAAGTTTTCAACAAGTAGGTAATGGAAATACTCCATCACTTGGTGGATTTTGTTTCCTTCTTTTTGTCATAATACGCTTGTGCCAATGAGCCACGATTGGTTTCATTTATTAATAAAGGCCTCAAAAATATGTTTAATTAAGAAAAAAAAAATTGTTCTACATAAAACACAATCTGAAAAAAAGCTTGAAGCGCGACAGGTTGTGGGTTCGATCTCCACTCGTGGAAATGAAATATTTTTTATTTTCATTTCTTTGCACTAGTAACAAGGCAGAGCGCAGCGTTGAGTTACGCGACTCAACATGCTGTACTTCAAATTCAAAAAGTGGGGAACGGAATGTAGTGTCTTAACGCTAGGTTCCCAAGTTCCCTCTAGCCTGACAGGGACGGGATACAGGGTGAAGCTGAAGAAAAAAAATCTCATATAGTTTCTACCTTTCTAGACTCTCATCCAACCATCGTAAATATTCCTACTTTCATATATCCAATCGTTTGTATAAGAGCGAAATGTGCTACTGTACAAACACTGTTTGATGTCTTTTAACCAAATAACGTAGTCCGTATAATATAGCTTGGACCGTATTATTTTTATAGTTAAATATAATTATAAATAACGTAATTTCGTTTACAATAAGAGAAAAAACCATTTTCAAGCTTTTTTCCCGCATAACAGGGTTGGTGTAGTGATTAAAACATACTTTTGATTACTTTTTAATTTGCGGAGCTCAACACCGCAATTTATCTACCGAGTGAGAAAATGGTAATAGTTTCAATATAATCATTATCATTTATGTGTTTAGTTTGAGGCCTGTCGTGGCGAAGGAATACAAATGTATGATTGTAAATGCGACAAGCCGTTCCACTATCGAGAAAATGAAACCATACATATTTCCATTACGTCGCTCTGGTAACAAGACCAAGCGTGGTGTTGAGTTCCGCCACTTAAAACAAAATGCCACTAACTCTTCGGAAGGTGTAAAACGAGGGGAGTGACTTGACACTACGTTCTCAAGTTACCTCTGCCTATTCTGCCATGTGCGATATACTGCGTAAAGCTTTAAAAAAATTAATAAAAGCTTTAAAATCGAAAACTTGGATATTTCATGTTAAGTTGTGAAACAATACCGCGTGCCCGAATTTCCTGTTACTGAATAAGGAAGATATCGACTATCACGTAGTTATACGCTGTGTTCATATGACACAAGAATAACATGTTATGTTTTTTTTCCAATCTCAAAAATCTGGAAACCTAGTGTTAAGACACTCCGTTTTTTCCTACTTTGCGCCGAATTCGAGGCATTGCTTGTTGGGCGGCGGACCTAAACTCCGCGGTTTGCCTTTTTTGTTACCACAGCGAAGAAACGAATAGATTCTATATTTTATTGTTATTTCTCAATAAGTTAAATAAAGTAAACTGTATAAAATATTTCTAATAAATAAATTAATTAAATAATATCGATAACGATAATTCTTCTGCGCAGCACAACACTATACCGGATGAGACAATATCACTAATGACACGACGACTGGTGTAGAAACAATGACGTACACATTTCTTTTTTATTCAGTTTGTTTTTCTAATTCAATGAGAATTTCATTATAATTAATATTCCCCTTTGTTATTTTGTCGTATGAGATCGTAAGTTTTTGTGGCCTTAGGGTTGGCAAAGGGAATCTACGCTATTTTTACTATTTTTAAAGTGTTATTCCACACCTAGGAAAGAAAAATACTAAATTAAAAAACGTATATAAATTTGAACTAAGCAGGATTTGAACCCGTGCCTCTTGATAACCGTCCAAGAGGCGCGGGTTCAAATCCCGCTTCGTTCAAATTTTTATACGTTTTTAAATTTAGAATCTACGCCATTTCTCACTTTCAAAATATTGCATATTGCGTGTTTAGTAGCAAAACTCAACGCCGAGCTTTGTTTTGGTAGCTCTAGTAGTAGAGAGAAGAAATGAAAATATTAATTTATCAATTTCCTCAATTTGGTACCAAACCCACACCCGTCAGTCATTTCAGTACACACGCTTTCCTTCTGTGCCACGACGGACTGGGACTCGGACAGAAGTTTCACTATATTATTTTATTAAAATATATTTCGCCATTTTACAGGCAACGCCTCAAATTCTAGAGAACGTCGAAAAATGTAGCGTCTTAAAATTGTTATTCTACCTGCTCGTAAGCTAAGTGAAGGTGGAAAAAATGTGATGCGATGTAATTTTGAATCTCACGCGAAAGCGAAAAATCATTTAAATTTTCTCTTGCATTCACGCGACAGGTTGTGGGTTCGATGCCAGCTCGAAGAAATGAAATATTTAATGTTTTAATTTTCAAACTTTGTTTAAGACAAAATTTTATTTTCATTTATTTCCTCTGGTAACAAGGCAAAGCGCAACTTTTAGTTCCGCCACCCAACACGCAATACCTCTAATTTGCTCGAGAGCACGACGGGCTCCACTAATATAAGAAGATAATACTAATATGAATCTTGAGCTCGAAAATATAGTTTTGATATTTTATACTGCACTTTTTTAAAAAAGTTTTGCACTCTCGAATTTAAGCTCTCGCCAATCTCGAGATAATTTTCTTTTAAACCACAAGGAAGTTTTAATACCACAATTTTAGGAGTAAAAGTAAGGATAATTTTTAAAGAGATCCCTGTTAATAATATTCATGCAGTTTCGTATATACAAATATTAAAAATGTTTTAAATATATTTTCTTACTAAAAAAGTTATGTACTACCTACTAAGCCAATTGTGTGTATTTTGTTATTACTCTGAAAAAAAAACTACTAAGAAATTAATCAAATCTCACTTAAATATAGTTTTTTGTTTTAATTTTCAAAAGTATCTCGTACATAACAGGGCAAGTAGAGGAAACTTAGTGTTAAGGCACTATGCTCACCACCTTCCACGATAGTACACAACATAGTAAAACTTCAGTATTGTAAAATTTTTAGTGTTATTCCATACATAGAAAATAAGAATATTAATTTAGAAAACAGGCTTTGAACGCGCGCCTCTTGGAAATTGTCTAAATGCTCTGAAAAATAAGCCACATACTTAACTATTCGTCTTTATATAATTATGTTACAATATTGATACTAACTCACGATAATTTATTCGTCTAGTTCCAGCAAGTAAGCAAGAAAGACGTTCCTAGTATGAATCTTGTATGTAAATACCTCAATATAACCAGTTGATGAGCGCAAAGTAAACATCATTGCTAATATTGCTTCTAGCTGTATAACTAAGAATATTTTAAGCACAATTATATTATTTAAAGCAAGCATTCTTTACATTGCTTATTCTTAGCTCCACGTTGTATCACCGTTGTACTAGCAGGGTAATTGGGAACCTAATGTTAAGACACTGAATTCCGTTCCTCACTTTCCGCCAAATTTGAAAATGAAAATGAAAATACTCAAATGAAAATACTCAATATTTGAAAATACTCAATACTTTATTACAACTCATAACATGTTGCGTTTATAACCGCATGTTAGTTTTCCTGCACCACGGCCTGCTTCAAATTCTTACTACAATCTAGTAAGAATTTGCTTCTGCTTAATATTTGAGCTATGCTCATACCATAGCACGAATATTAGACAGAAAAGATTCTAAGACGAAACTCAGTGCCTTTATCTTGTTATAGAGAGAGAACACGAGAAATTGAGCATAGTTTATTTCAAATTTCCATCAAACAGCATTTTTTTTTCATTTGAGGCATATTTTCGTCTTCATATTTATTATAACTATCATGTATTTGTAGGCCTATCGTGGTACAGTTGCACAAAGAAGGAACTGTAAACGCTATAAGTTGTGGGTGGGATCGATCCTTACTCGAGGAAATTAAATATATTAAATATTTTAATTCCTGCACTTCTCTAACGATCCAAAACAACGCGGCGGTAAGTTTCGCTTCTCGTTTCGTTCTCTCATTTAGTACCTCATGAATACAGCGGACGGAATATCTTATAACTATATTCCCAAATTGTCTACCGTACTATATACGGGTATGACAAAAAAATATTGTTATCAAATTAATACTTTTGTTTATTCGACCATTCAATTTTTTTCATAAAATATCGTGTTTTTACTATTTTTAAAGTGTTATTCCACACCTAGGAGAGAAAAATACAAAATTTAAAACATATAAAAATTTGAATAAAGCTGAATTTGAAACCGCGCCTCTTGGACGGTTTCCAAGAGGCGTGGGTTCAAATCCTGCTTTGCTCAAATTTTTATACGTTTTAAATTTAGTAAATATCGTTTGTCGTCATTTTTTATTCATTTTATATATAGATCTCAATATCTTCTTTCAGTTTACATAGAAATTGCTTGTCTGTTGAAATTGTTGTGGGTAATATGAAGAACATGTTAGAGAACTTCTAACAAGTATCTAATGAATGTAGAAACTTACTCTCATACTATATGTACCAATTATTCTGACTCCACGGCAAGCTGATATCATTGCAATGGTTATTTCATAAGTGGTATTCATTTAATTTGCAAAACTATATAGCTTAGGTAAGATAAGCTTACTTTAAAATATATAAAATTTTTAAATTAAGAAATGTTTAATTTTACTAACACAAGACGGTTATTAGTCCAAACTTTTCATGAAAATATTTCACGTTTTTTATATTTTTCATATTTCAGTTTTTCTCACAATCATAAGCGCCGAGTGCAATGTCTCGGTAGGGGGTTCAATTCCCCTCTGGATAAAATAAATACTAATGTTTTCATTTTTTCAATTCGAGGCAAAGCGAGGCGTTGAGCTCCACGCATTACCAATGCTTAAAAAATCGACGGAAAATGGAAACAAAAATGTCTTAATGAGAATGTGAAATGTATAGAGATACATTAGGTTCCCAGATTTCCTATGCCTATCTTGCTATGTATGTAGAATGGATATAGCTCGAAGCTATTAATACTTTAGTATGGAATATAAAGTAAAGTATCCTTACACTATTTCTTCTTACTTTCTTTCTCCTAAGTTTCCTGAACTTCACTTTAAAAATGTGATCTATACAAAAAAAGGCCGTCGTGTGCTGTGGAACATCGTCTAGTTGTAGACTAGTGGTTATCAACAGTTGTGGATTCGATTCGGAATAATTAATACTATTTTGTCGCTCTGATAAAAAGACAAGACGTGGCATTTGATTACGCCACTCCACACGCATTATCTGGAAAATTTGACAAGGAAAGATTTCGTTCAACAAAACTACGTATCCTTCATAATGTCTGAACTCAAAAATATTTAATATAAAACTTTTTCGTTACATAATATTAGATATTACAGTGCCAGAACAAAGCGTACAACCTTATTTTTAAAACAGGCTACCTGACTTAATTTGAAAGCTTCTACCTGTAGACCTGATTACCTACATTTGTACTTTTCATACTGTTTTAACCCTAATTAGTATT